>VZRE01014719.1:355-10803 GCA_013396775.1 Cephalopterus ornatus
GACTCTGATCTTGGCTGCTGTGGTCTGAACTCAGAGGAAACATGCATTGACTGTAGTGGACCTGTATGATAGATTAGTGGCTTGGACCAGTAAAGCTTTTCTCCACTACCTTCCCAAGCATGAAGGAAGATGGGAGTGCTCTGGGCCAAATCCTGCCTTGTCTGTCTCCTTGCTGAGCTTGTTTTTCCGCTGATCTTTTTAAATGCCTTACAGCTCAGCCCAACACTACCTAGTAATTCTTACTGACTGACCTAGGGCTCTGCTTCTGTAAAAGTAGTATCACTGAGTGGTGCTGAACTATCTAAAGGACCATTATTGTCCTTATGTTTTCCTTCAGGCTTAATGAATTTGTCACCTCTTTCATCAAGAGTAAGATTAAATCTTGCTTTAAAGCACAATTTGATCTTACCCATGCCACTCCTCAGCTCATACCTGAGACCCTGTGCTCTGCAACTCATGAAGGAGAGGAAACAGTAAGAGTTGGGGACCAAAGACCATGCATTTGCATATAAGAGCTGCAAGAGAAGGGGCATCTCTCAGTCTACACAGAAGACTCAAGTGTTCCAGACCAGGTTAGATGGGGCTTGAGCAACATGGTCTGTTGGAAGGTGTCCCTGCCTGTGGCAGAGGGCGCTGAACTAGATGGTCTTTAGGTTTAACAGCAGGTGAGTCTTAAAGGAGGGAACTCAATAACTTACCAGTCTGGGTATCAGAAGGACATGCAGCAACGCCGTGATGGGAACAAGACAAATATTTGTTAAGTAATTTTCTATTGACAGTCCTCTGATTCATCTAATTTTAATTAGACCGGAGAGCCTGAAGGATGCACATACTACCAACTATACTAACAACAACTGGCAGTATGAGACTGAGTCCATACGAAGTGGGGATATTTGTCTCCTGTTTTCAGTCAATTTCCTCCACTCTGTATAGGTATATCTCTTTTTTCACAGCAGTGCACTGAAGTTGGTCTTTCATCCTACCACTGCACCATGCTGACCATACTATTGTCTTTCTCTTGCCATGTCAAAAGTATTTGAAACGCAAAATTATACATCTGGACCAAACAATTAATAACCATAAATCTACAAAGCTTCCTGATCTTTAGTAGGTATAAAACAACATTACAATCATACACCATTCAATGATAGAATTATTTCTCCCACCAACTCAGCTATGCAAGATCAGCAAATATAAAAAACAGTTATCCAATTCTTACTCAATGGTAGCAACTGGAGAAATTAATTCCCTAATTCAGGATAAAATCGAAGTCTCAGAAAGGTGAATTTCCAGCTACTAGAGCTTTACTGTCCACATAGGAAAAAGTGACCCTCAGCAGGCTCTTTCCACCTCAGATTTCATCACTACTAATAATGGTTTTTGGCTAACAATGCTTTTTGGGGTGTGTGGAGAAAGCAGGGCTCTGCAAGCCAGATCTGAACCTAGCTCCAGTCCCTATTACTGAAACAGTACTGTAACTGTGCTAAGGGGAGTCATCTCTTCCCTTCATCAGTAGCCGGGACTCAGAGAAACAGAGAGAGACAGAGAGCGAAGGGGCTGTTTTATAGCAAGCCTTTTTCTGAGCTTGAGAGCTCACTGTGCTATTATTTCCCCTTTTTCCCTCATTTCAGGCCTTTTTTGTGTTTCATGTTTGGCCCTCGGCAGGCTGAGAGACGTGCTGACAAGTTGTAACTCTCACTCGGTTTGGCGAGGGCTTTGTTCTCTGTGTGCGTGCGTGTCACAGACTCGCTTCCTCTTTCAAAATGTGACAGCGAGCGATAACACTGACACACAGAGCCAGAGCCTGGGCTCGGCTCAGCACGCTCCCTGTGCTAAAGACCCTCTTCGGTGATCTGCGGCATCAGTCAGGAGGCAAAAATGGGCATTGTACAGGGAAAACACAGTAGTGACAACTACTCCTTTCTCCCCAAACCTCTGTAACCACAGGCTAGTCAGAGGCTCTCACATGCCTGATTCTTCAAAAAGTGATTTTTAGTGGTCTGATCTCTCCCCTTCTGTTCCAGAGATGTCCACAGAGCTGCCCGCCCTGGGGGGCCTCCCAACCCAGGGCTGAACCACCATGCTGAAACCATTCTGCTGCTTCCCCTCAGCTGTCTCCATAGGTTGTGTTTTGCCTAAAATGTGTTGTCCTGGTGAGGGGCCAAGTCTTACTATAAGGACAACAGGCAAAGCAACCAACAGCATCATAGTTTGCTTTGATGTGCATCCTTTTGTGACAAAAGCCTGTCTCTGACTTCTGACTTTAATGTGTTTGGCATCACTTTCAAATTAGAAAAGTTTCAGAGGAAAGTTCAGCCACTCTCCCACTGATTAAAGTGCTCTTTAGTATATAGGCTGTTTTCCCAAAAAAGATATTTCCATAAAGACCCAAGTCTCTTAGACCTCTCTCAGGCAAGGATGAGAACAACTCTTTAAGCCTGACACTTGGAGACATCTGTTTCATTTACACAGGTCTTAAAAATCTACTACAATTTTTAAAAGATGAATGCCAGGCTGGGATCAGTTTTCCAGAGTACTCTCTCCACCAATGCTACCTCCTAAAAAGCCATCTTTGTCCTCCAGTTTCCTTGTTTATATAGCAAGAGGTCCCATTAGATGGTTTTGACCACCACCAACCTGGGAGATAATGTTGGCTTCTTCAGCTGTGCTAACCACTTTTCTAGGTCATTGCCTAGGTACTTTTCTAGGTCACTATCTTATGAAATATAACCCCTTGCTCTTTAGGCCTGTTTTTTAGCCTTATTCCTCCATGAGTCAGCTTAGATTTGGCTCTGCAGAAACACGCATATAATGTCTCAGCCAGACAAAGCTCGTTCAGAGTGACCTAAGTGACTCAGATGACTCTGTATATGACTTCTGTCCTTACAATTTTCCATTTTGTGTTATCCACAGATTTTATCAGCCAGGATATTTAATTCCACATCATCCATGACAATGCTGACTAGCATCAGAGCTGGTTACTGATCCGTGTAGAACCCTGCTACAAATATCCTCACTCTATCATGCTTTCTCTTTGACAACTGCATTTTGAGATTTGTCTGTTACCCACTTAATCCATTTAATGTCCACCCTCTTGAACACTGTACTCAGCAGGAACTACAAGGAAGTTCCAATTCTAGAGATCCAACATTCGCAGCTCAAGATAGCTTCTACTGATAAGGAAAACTCAATCAGTCAGTTTTGCCATGGGGAAGATAGGATCTCAAAGATATATAGCCCCTCTCCTCCTTTCCCTTGCCTCTGGCATTGTTCCTCTTCACAGCTGGAACAGCAGGACTTCAACTCTGCTGCAGCACAGTTCTCTAACACCAGCAGTTAAGGAATACTATATTTTCCTTTCCCCAGATATTGCTATAAAAATTGGGCACCGACCTCAGTTATTTCTGTTCTTTGCTCTTGGTTATTGTGGCTTATTTTTAATGGCTGGTTCACTCACAGGTTGTGTTTTCTATGCGTGTGTAGATGTTATATTTGCAAATACAGTGACTCAACTACCCTAAGAAGGACCCTGTTCTTCTTTATTATATTTTTGCCACTATTATGTCTGTTGGTCCCCGCGATTAAATACCCTCTGCAAGCTACTCTCACAGAGAATGTGAGAGCTGGAGAGACCAGCAAATAAGAGGAAAACAAAGTCACAATTCCTAAGAGTGTTTCATGCAAAGGGAAACACAGGACAGTTTTTTTCGTTTCCCCACCTCAAAATCTTTTTCTTAGGAGCAGAAGTAATTCTATTGTATGCACTCAGAGACTTCCCTCCACAGTGAAGCAATGTAAAGGCATAAGATTCTTATCATTCAGCTTCCCTGAACAGTTCTCTGAGCTAGAAACAAAGCCCAAGTCCCAATTGGGATGACATTTATTTAGCATATGTAATGTTAAGCAAAAGATGTTGGGCAACATGCACTGATTCCTGCTTTGTCTCTTTCACTGCTTAACTGTTGGCTTGCCCTGACTCATCTGTTCCCTGTCCCAGGCTGAGAAAGGTGGTCCTTAGTCTTACAGGCAGCTACTGGGCCTGTCTTTCTTCCAGGTAGCAGCTCATACCTCGTTTAAGCAGCAGCTAGAATGCAAAGAAGAAGTGGCTTGAATGATTTGGTGTAGGCTTTCCTGAATTTTAGCAAAGACACTGGAAGTTTGCCCATCAATAACCCACTCATGAGTAAGATACAACAGTTTGCACCCAGCTCCCCAGGTAATCATCTTACATTCAAGAGATGGCCTTTTATCTCGCTGTTTCTGCTGTTAGATGTGACAGTACTTCTGGGCAAATCTCTTTGTTTTCTTTTTTTTTTTATCTCTTCATCTGCAATCCAGGGGAATTTTGGCCTTGGTTGTTTTGATATCCGATTCTGAAAGAACATGCTATCACAGTGACGATAGCAAAGACATAACACTGCTCTAACATATTCATTCAAACATTGCCTGAGTAATAGTGGGTGGTGGTGTTGGCCCCAATTCAGGCTTGGGGTAACTGAGGCCCAGTGAAGTCAAAGAGATGTAGCCCGGAACAGACTTGGGAGTTGTGAGCATTTGCCTTGCAGCACAATCCAGCAGAAAGCACGGTCCTTTCCTCTGGGTCTGGACTTTTCCACAGCACTTTCAGAACACTAGTCCATAATCCTGCCTTCAGAGAGCTTTGCACAGGCTGCCTAAATTATATTAAAGCACAAGATTTGTAGCTCAGTTCACCCAGAAAAAGCGTGTGTATGTCTGCGTGTTTGCATATGGATGCATGCGGTGTGTGGGAGTGATTCTCTAAATATGAGGCAAAGTGCCTATCACAGAATAGACCTTAAAAGAGTTTTCTGAGCTGTAAGTGAGAAACGAAAGCTGGGAAGAGAAAAATAAAGCACAAAGTCAACCTTACCACTACCACTAGCAACTCAAATTAAAAAGCAATTGTGTGTGTAAGAAGAAGGAAGCTTTGGGTAAAAAACAGGGATAAATGACATTTGTTGTGAAATGCCTCCCCCACTCCTGTCACCAAGTGATAAGAAAATGAGGATGCCAGGGGAACTTCAGGTTGGATTCAGGCAACAAAAACATTTTCAGGTCAAGCTTCATCTGATGTTAGCTTGAGTTCCCCCCTCAACTGTACTGAGCAAAGGTGCCACTGTCATCATTCTCCAAACCTGTGTGTCCCCACAACTTGATGGAGATGTGGACAGGTGCCCACGGGCCCTCTTGTGCCTTCCCTTCCAGCAAATGCTACCACCAAAATGCCACCTCACCCTCTGCTTTATGTGTGGTCCATGTCCATCCCAAGATCCTAGCACTGCCTTCCAAGGAGCAAAGCTTCAGGAAAGCTTGGGAAAGAGGAGAAACTGCTCCAGGAGAGCACCTCTGACCCCAGACCCAGGCAGGACTCTCCACTGCCCTGGCTCACTTTATGGAAAAGCAGAGAGCCAGGCAGTTAGTGCTGTCGACTTCTGAGGGAGCTAACAGCTATCAGTCAATGCTGACAGAAGTGAGAGGGACTCAACCAAAAGGTGCACCAAGAAGAGTGGTGTGTGCCTAGCATGAACTGAAGGAAACCAACTTAAGCGTTTAAAATGCCAGAGAGTGTGTGAGAGATTATTTTTTCCTTGTCTTTAATGGAGTTGAGGTCATTGCCCTGTCTGCATTCCCATCACCCAGTGAGTCCTCAGAAATCTCTGCACGGTGCCAGATCCAGCCCAGCACTGAGCACTGCCTGGGAGGTGCTGAAGGGATGGCAGGATGGGGACTGCTGCTGATTTACTTCCTTGCTACTGTTTGGGTAAGCAGCAAGATAGGAAAGGGGGGATGATTGAAAGGAGTGGGGAGAGAAGAAGAAAGGGGGAAGAAGAGATAATAAGAAAGTCCCCACTGCCCTCTGCCATTGTGCTGCTCACTGGAAGACTCCCTACAGAATTAAGCTGTCGTCTTGCAGGAAAGCATGTAATAACTGAAAATACAGTGTCAAAAGGAATTTTTCAGGCTTTGACAGCTCATAAATTACAGTTCGTTGACTTCTTCCTGGGTCTAGATTTAAATTAATAGGCAAGCAGATATATATTTCTTTTGCTCCTTTCTCCTGAGAAGTAGAAGTTGTGGAAGTGACGCAGTTTCTCGCATCTCCATCTCCCCCTTCTGTCCCTCCCTCCCTTACAATCAATCTCACTCCTATGCAGACCAGCTCCACTTAGTCTCAAACCCCAGGGTACAGCACAGTGGTCCTCCTGAAACCCCCTCTCTCCAGTACACAAGTGGGAAAGCAAAGGCATGGAAATTCACTGTTCCCTACAGCAAATGGTCTCTTTATAAAATCAAGCCCTTCAGAGGAGGTATTTGGCAGAAAATGGTCAAGGACAGTAAAGGTCAGAGACGCTCAAGTAAGTCAGTGATGGCTACGGCATCCAAAGTGAAAGAAAGCAAAAAGAGTAGGCCTGCCTCCTAAATAAATCAAAGTGAGATGAAATGGCCATTGACGAATAAATGTGCATTGCCCTTTCCATGGAAATGTAGGTGCTCACAGATAACAAGAATAAAGGTGGCTATGTGAATGGATGGCTGGATGGCTGGCTGGATGGACAGATAGTTGCATGCAATGGCAAACAGACTAGACAGGAAATCATTTCTCCGGAAGGTACTCATGCTCTAAAAGGGATTACACTCTGTCTCCCTTGAATCTCTTGGATGCAAAGTTAACCAGTAAGTCAGGTGGTCCGAGCTGAACAGCTCCAGCATTTTGCTGCTGGGAGAAATGATCCAGGAAGATGGAAGCTTGCACGCCAGTCTCAATGCTCCAGTGAACAGGACTGCTCAGCAGTGGAGCTGTTTGGTGGTACATCAAAGCATGGCAGGAAGGTGTTATGCTGCAAAGGACCTCTTGTTCTTTTGTAGGGTGACACATTTATGAGTTTGGGGCAGGATAACCTGAAGTCTGTCTGTGATGATGCTTTGGAGGTATGAGGAGCCCAGCCTGCATGAGTGATGGCTGTAAAATTCCTAGCAGGATGTGGATTTGCAACATGTAGGTAGTGAAATGCGTCAAGTGCTTTTGGGTCCTGCAGTTTGAAAAGGTCTCATGTACAAAGGGGTTATTAATGGTATTAATGGTTCCTGTTACAAGTTGTAGTCTGTAGTCACCTAGGAAACTGGGGTGAACACTGTGTGCTTGGCAGCTCCTGTGAAAGAGCAGTACAGGACACGTGTGTTTTTGGGAGGGCAGCAATGACTCAGAGCCGGGAGCCGAACATTTCCCTCATTTGCCACAGTAGCACAAAGAAAGGGAGTGAAAAGCGCAGAGCCAGAGGGAATATGGGTTCTGGATGCCCTTACGGAGGTGTGTGAAGGGACAAGTGCGACAATCACACATTTGAATCATCGGAAAGGTCTCTGTGCTCTCCCCACTGGCTGCATTAGCACCAGTGCTGAAGGGCGGTCACGTCCCCCTGAGGAGGCAGCTCCTCGTGAAGGAAGCGCTGTGGGCTGAGGGTTCAGTTACCTCTAGGCTCAGCAGTCCCTGTGGGATGCCCTTTGCAGTGGGGCTGGAAGAGCTCAGAAGGTGGAAAGGGGACAGAGGGGCTCTGGGGGCTCAAGTTGACCACAGGAGTGGAACACAGGGAGAGCCAGCAGTCCCAGGGGTTTGTCCTGCAGGGAGCCCTCCTGCTCGGGGACACAGGGACGTTTCTTTCTGTCTGACTCCACTACGAAGTGACCAGTCATGGTGGTGTTTGGCAAGATCTCCAGATGCTCCCAGTATGGGCTTCAGTGTAATGACTGCAATAATGCAGGAGGGACAGAAACCCAATTTCAGCTCATTCAGGAGAGATCGCATTCTGTAGTTACCGAAGCCTTGACTGTTTAGAGGGGTCTGCTGCTTGGGTATGCTGCTGTTTCTAATGAGGAAAATATCAGGATTAGGTGCTTAAATCTATTAGCTAGGACTCAAGAAAACTTGTTCTGAGGAAGTCAGTTATTTGCAATGCATCATTCAAAGGGTTATGGAATACCCCAGCAATGGTGATCCTGTGTGTGGAGGGTGTGTGGGTGTGTGTGTGTGTGTGTGTGTGTGTGTGTGTGACAAGTGTTGCCATTTGCAGTTTAGGTGACAATTTGTGCAGTGATGGATAACAACCAGTCTCTCCCCCAGTCTGACACATACCTGTACCAGCACTATTTCAATTGGAATTACTATAAAAAGGGTGTAAATTAGTTCCAAATAAGAAAGTGAATTCTTCAACAGAGTTTCACAAAACCACTGAATGCCCTTTTCCATGGCTCCCAGACTACCACAGACCACAGCAATGGAAAACTTCTTTCAGCCCATGGATATCAATGGCAAAAAGACTACCCTTAAATCCAGCTTATGCCTGCTTGTCCTAATTTCAGCTCATAACTATTTCCCATCAGCTTTTGCTTCTGGCACCTCACTGGGACTACCTAATCTGTTCGGCCCCTACAATCCTCTCTGCTGTACTCTCATGAATACTTGTTGCAATCCCCAGCTTTCTGATTTGTGAAACAGTATTTTGCAGAGGACGCAAAGGCAGAAGTGACAGAGAAATAAGGCAACCTTTCAATCCATTTATCAAAGTCCTTGAAGTTCCCATTTCAAGGAAACAATCAGAAACAGGGAGCATAAAAATTGAATATGAAATCCGGGGCATTTTAAATAAAGAGAAAGGTTAACAACAAAGCCAGTTCCCTTGATGATAATAAAATAAAATCAGTCCTGAAACCTGTTGATCCTTAATGGATCTTGTTTGTTAGGAAAAACCAATTGAATGTACTGATAGAATAAAAACACAGAAATATAATGTTTATTCATTTCCTCTCTCTGTTTCCTTAATTGAATGTTATGTTTTTCAAAGTGCAAAAAATGGGTCTAATATGCTGTAACCAAGAGAGACCCACTTAATCACACTCAGTGAGTCAGTCTGCATTTATCCATGTGCTGTTGAGTTGCACCTGGTGTTTGCCTGGCAAAGATACCATTAGCTGTCAAAGCTCACTTTGGCATTGCTGAAGACCAAGAGGAATGTATGAACCACTCCACCTTCACCTGGAGGTGGCAACAGGTAATGCAACAAGCAGACAGGACCCTCACAACTAGGCTTGGAAGCAAAAAATCATGGCCACTGATTTACTGTTGCCTATTAGACTGTCTCCTGGATAAGGACAAGTTATTTTCACAATACTTGTCCAGCATAATTATTTTCAGGCATAGAAATATTTAAATAATGAAGCTCAGAGGTGTGATTTTTGAGCCGAGATCTCATCTTTTTAGGTGTTTGTAGCACAAGTGTCATAATGATGTCTCAACTTCAGGCTTGATGAACCAGTGAGACCTTTGAGAGGTCATACTCTCCCACGTCTGAGAAATCTGTGAACTTTCCTGCATCTTCTTCTGGAAAGTTTGATACAATCTTTTCTAAGGAAAGTGGTGCCGGACAACAGGACTCATTAGATGTTACAGCTCCAAGCTAAAATGAGGCATGGATGGAGCAAGCCCAGACCTCTTCTGGAGAGGGAACTGGTTAAATGCCAGGCACACAATTAATATGCCTGTAGGGAATTTGCAAAGGAACCTATAGGGAATGTGGGCGATTTCTGGAAAAGTTGAGTACAAAATTTTCTTGGGCTGTGCAAGAAATCTCGGATGCTTTTTAATTGCTGTTGTTGTGCAATTTTGATAAGTCTCAGAGCCAAGTGTCACCACTTTTTTCACTGTCTCCAACTATGATCTTCAGGAGCATCACAGCCACTTAGAGATGCGTTTGTCTTTCTTTTCATTAGGATATCCTTCTCATAATTTCCCTTGCTAACCTGCACAATTTGCTCGTTGCTACCAGTGTTTAAGGTCGTGGTGGCTGTGCTCTGTTCCTTGCACAAGTGAATGATGGTGCTCTGAGTGTCAAACTGACCATGTCTGCCTGTGACAGCCTTGGTCATGCAGCTGAAAAGTGAAAGAGTGAAGGATCCCATGCTTCTGTCTACGCCTTGGTTTCAGGTCCTCTGGGTCAGGCCCACAGGAGACTGTGGGGTAGGTTACTTAGTCACAAAACTGCCTGTTTTGTGACTAAGCAGAGGACTGCTATGCCCAGAGTTTGAAGTCTGACATTTGTCTCCATCATGAAATGTACTAATTGGGTTTTTGTGTGTTTTTTTATTTAATGGTCCTATAGGATGCTGAACCTGCATTATGATCAGAGGCTGATGAGTTAAGGATATGGGGAATTAGACTCAACTGGGCATCTCTGCCATGGACTACAATAGCTTGTTATAGTCTGTACAGTACTTCTAGTAAAATGCTTTGAAATTGCAGAGCACCTTCTGTGTGAGGGACAGGGGACTCTTTAACATCAAGGAGGCAATGTGGGAAAGAAAGCAGGAAGCTTTTAACCCCTGTCAGTCATCTGTCTGCTTCTCAAACCGAGGCCCAGAAAATCTCCCCCTCT
>VZRE01014719.1:10815-43163 GCA_013396775.1 Cephalopterus ornatus
GGGATGCCTTTGCCATGACATCGTCGACAACTCCAAACTCCCACCCCCTTCCCCCCACCCTGACATTTCCATGTGCTTATGAGCATGTATGTGTGTGTGCATTTAAATCCCAGCAGTTCAAGCAAAATCTGGCACCACCTACTCAGCATCCCTTTGATAACCAAATAAAAAACCTCTATAACACCCCCCTCCCAACTTGTATTAAGGTCCTACCAACCCCCTACTTTCCCACTCTGAGTTGCAGAATGAGTTGCTTGCCTTGTCATGTAGTACAAAGCAGTTTTCAGTGCTAGATTTTGCTCCACAAGGACTAGCTCTTTCTGGGACTTGGGAAGAGACAAAATATCTATCACACAGGATGAAAGCCAATGTCTAATTCAGGAAAGCTGGCATGGAACTGGTTTAGTGTAAGGCTGTCTTGAAAATGCCTTCTGCTTCTTCTAGAGCACCTGGTGCTTTTGAAAGCTTGATTGAAAACAGGCTGCTGAATTCAGTTTCTGTTTCCTTTATCCAGTGTTGCTCTAACTATTTCACATAATTGCACACCTTTAGTTCCACTCTGAGTTGTTTCTGCAACCTAATGAAGCACACACGAGCTGAAAAAGGGATCAGGTTCCATTGGAGACGATTACTTTAGGGTTCACGTCCAGCAAAGGCCAAGGACAATATCTGCATGCCAGGGAAACAGAAAGCCACAAACCTGTGCACATCATCTGGAATGAGATGCACAAAAGCACAGAGTTTAGTGAGGTGTGATTAAAGCAGCAAAAGGACTACTGGAAAGAAAGAAAGCAAGAGAGAGAGAAAAAGAAAAGATGGGTGAACGATTGCAGCCCTCAGTCCTACATTTCTCTTTCAGAACAGTGATAAGGGTCATGAAGATCTCTGTGTCTGATGATGGGGGCATACAGAGCCCAGTCAGGGAACAACTGGTTCTTTCCTTTCCCTTTCTAGTCTGCTGGCCCACTGACTCTCTCTGCAGAGGCTGACAGAAAGTCCTGGGCAACAGCAGGAACTCCTGGGTCTCCCTAAATTTAATACTCTGTTGTTGGCTGTGAGGAATAGGTGATACCTTCTATTAAGAAGGTATTAGGAAGGAATTCTTTACTATGAGGGTTGTGAGGCATTGATACAGGTCGTCCAGGAAAGCTGTGGATGTCTCATTCTTGGAAGTGTTCAAGGCCAAGCTATGTGGGACTTGGAGCAATCTGGGCTAGTGGAAAACCCCCATGGCAGTGGGGTTGGACTAAGTGATCTTTAAGGTCTGTTTCAACCCGAAATATTCTATGATTCTAGCAAACTAAAAAAACTCCTTTCTTTCAAGAAGGTAAAGAATAGCCAGGGTATTTTGAAATTTCTGTAGTTTTCCTCAATTTCATAGACAGCCCCACTGGTTCCCGGGATCCCTGGAGGGAGAATCCAGGCTTTTTGTGGGGTTCCTGAAGGGCACTGAAACCACACCTATGCAGCAGGGCCCAAGTACCTGTTTTTATGACCCCACAGCCAGGCTGAGAAATGTGCCAGTGCTGTGAATGGGAAGATGCTCCTGTGTTTACTGGAAACAACCTCAGGTGAGTTCTCCTGTAGCTCTCATTGCATATCATCTCACCACACACACACACACACACACACACACACACACACACACGCATGCACGCAGAGGCAAAGGCTTCTGCCATCTTGTAAAGGCACTGGCAGGTTTTGTGTTGTTGCAGCAGCCTGGGTTCCATTGCACAGATTTGGCCCGTTGCACTGGATGAAGGCAATTTCCCTCCACGATCTTGGAGGGTCAGAACCAATTAGCATAGTCCTTCCCACCTCCCCTGGGGGCAGGATTGGGTGTAATGTAGCCAACGATGGATCTTGCCACGCAATATCATCAGGGGTGACACAGCTGAGCCCCTGATTAGATGTTTGCTGACATGTGTCAGGAAGGATCATGGCATGCTTCCCTAGATGCCCAGGTGGATTGTGGGTATGACAAAGGAGGCAGGGGGCTTGTAAACATTTTCTAATATGGCATTTAAGACAAAAAAAAAGCTGAGGCAGAACAAGACAAATTGATGTAGAATGACAACTGCCTAAAGGAACATCAGATGTCTGGAGAAAATCAAAAGAATTCTTCTCCCAAGACTCCAATGTAAATTTATGTATCTCTATATCTATCTGAACATACATATGTAGGTCTGTGTGTACATGTGCATATTAAGGCAGATTGTCAGCTGGTACTCAATGGTAAAGGTCCACTTTGTGAAGATGCTTAAACAGTCATTACCTGTTTGCTTCCTGCATGTATGAGTTGAATGCTTTGACTTTTGTGGATATAGGTGTGAGCACGTGTAAATATTCTTTTCACTCCCTTATAGGTCTTGGATTCAGAATTTTTTCAAAGGTGGCTAAAATGGGCAAAGATTAGGTAGAAAGCTTGTGTGTATGGATGGGGCAGCTAACTGGAAGCATATATATAAGCATCAACAGATGGAAGAATTGAATTATGTGACTCATAGGGCTTTGCATGTCTGAGAGAGAAATTAAGGAAGAAAACTTCCACTGAATAGCTTCTTAACGTTGAGTTCCTAAAACTGAAGAATTGCCTTAAAAGGAAAGATGTGAAAATTTCACAGTTTGAGAACGTTAAACCCAATACAACCAACAGACAAAACCATGGAACAGCTGAAATAGGCAGAGATAAGAACTGGTGGCTGTATATGGGTTTCACATTATCAAATCCTGTTGTTCTTTGAACTTGATTTACAAACACAGAGATGCTTACAGACTACTCAACACTGCAGAAGCTATCATTGTTCAGCTGTAAGAAATGTGGCACTCTCAGCATATCTGCCTGCATCAAATAATTCAGTATTCATTCTCTTAATGAAGCCACACACAGGTGAGATTTAAATTGCAGGTCAAAACACCCACATTTTTTATCTGCACATAGTCTGGTCATTTAGATTGCCAAAACCAGTGGAGAGATAGTTGTACAGTTAGGAGAGCTTAGGGCAGTCTTCCGTTTACTCTGTGGTAGACACCTATGCTCAGTCAGCTGCACTGATCTCTAGACCCTGTGCTGAGCTGTCACAGCCTCCATTGACTGCAATGATAATGCAGGCTCCTCACCCTCATGTAGACACCCATATCTGCAAAACAACTGGTTAAGTGTCTCAGTCTGGATCTTTGTCATTGCTCAAAAAAGCCATCCTCTATTTTACTGCAGTGCTGCTTCTCCTGCCTGAGCTAAGGTCTGCAGAACAGGAATCAGCCCTTTAATATCACATAAGACATCTAAATCAGAGTACATCACTCCTATGTCCCTTCACAGTCAACAGAGATATTTGTGCATCCAAAGGCTGATTCATCCCATCAACACTGTTATCTAAGAAAAGTCAAGCAAACTGCTCTGAGCAAGTTCCTGTCTCTCTTTCTAACAAGTATGAAGTAAGTTCAAATAGCTACTTTAGACTTAACGGTTGATATTCAGATGGCTAAATTTAGGGGACGCTCATTAAACACACATAATCCTCAGTCCCTAACTATGCCTCCACATATCTTCTTGCTGGATCATACATATCATAGTTTACCTGACTGATCAAAACCCATCAACATAGCTGGAATAGCCAACGTCAAATAAACACAGGGATTTTCTTTGTGATAAGGTCTACACAGGTAAAAAGAAAAACAGAAAAAAAATGTTCAAAATATGTATCCTAATAATGATCTAAAATTACTATTTGCATGTGGTGCATGAAGAAAAGAACAAGCCAAAAGGAATGGGAAAAATGTCTTATTTTCAAAGTATCACACCATAAACACAATATATAACTGCTACCTACAAAACAACTTTCTTAGACAAAGAAGAAAAGAATTACAAAATGTGGTGATATCTGGCAAGACGCTGCAGCTCCTGAGGTTTCAAGGTATTTTAGAGAATTAATATTTTGCACATATGCAGCAGGTTTCACCTGAAGATCTCAAAGCACTTTGTAAATATATATGCATTAATTAATCTTCACAGCAGCTCTATGAAATAAGCACTGTAAATATAATTATCTTGATTTTACAGATGGTGAACTTGAGACTCAGAGCAGTGAAGTAACTCCCCCAAGTTCACATCATGAATCAGCAGCGCCATAGTGACTGGAATCCAATGGTTCCGCTTCTCTTTGCTAAACCAGATGACAAAAGTCCCTTTGCTTAGGGTAACAATAGGCTCCACACAGAGAAAAGAGATGCCCTGGGACTTCACACTTTCTTGTTGGCAAAGCATTTTTCCCCCTTTGAATAGGGGACATGATAAATGCACACGGTGTTATTTAGTATTAATATGCTCGTTAGCATCTGCATCATCACCACAGGAGGAATGTTATCGATAGACCGTGTTGGTTGGCAGGCCAGACCCTGCACCAGTGTCGAACATGACCAGTTCTGGTGGCTCTTTGCTGCTTAAAAGGACGATTTCCTTAATAAACAGTTCTTCAGAAGGCACAAGCAGCAATCACGCTTCCTGCACATCTTTTGTCTTCATTTAGTGTGACTTGCCTGTTGTATCTTGTAAATAACCCGTGCTTGTCCCCACTGAGGAGAAGCACAGTTTGATATAATGTCAGCCTGAGCTAAAACTGAGAAAGTTGAGCTTGCCACGCAGGGGAGGGTCCCTCAAGCGCCCACATCTGGAATCTTCAGTCTACTCTTACCTTAATAAAAAGTCAACCTGCCAGCATGTAAATGGCAGTGAACAAAAAGAGGTGACACATAGCAAACACAGGGAGTAGTTAGTGCTAATGCTTGTGTATGGAGGAGGCACTGGAGCTGTCAGAGCTCAGGGGCTTCTGCAGGGGCACCTGGAGGTCCCCTTTCCCCTTCAAGTAACGAAGGTCCTTCATAGGGTGGGTGATACATTTTTAAAGCATTTAAAGAGGAAATTATTATTTATTGTTTTCATCTAAACTAAATTCCTTCAGATTATTCCAGTCAATGCCATTCTGTTTGGCTTTTTCCTTTACAGGAAGTGCACCTCTATGTGGTACCTTTGCTTTTGGCAATCTGTGCTTCAATAGTGTGTCTTGATTTTTATTTTTGGTGAAAATGATCTATATTTAAGTATTATACATTATGTTCTACTACCCTGGGATTTGGAAAGGTGTTTTTACCCTGTAAGATCCCAGCTGTGTCCCTTCAAAGCTGTGCTGGGTCTGTGTATCTGTCTGGGAATCCTGTAGGTTCATGCTCTTTCAGAATCTTCCCAGTATATTCATGTCAAATAGTATTAGACCTCACCAATTTCTCCTAATAATGGTAGCTCAGCCTTCATTAGAATATTTTAATATTCTCTTTTCTGACATAGCAGAGAACAAGGGAAAAAAGCCTTCCTCAAGCTACAGAGACAGTAATTGGATCTGGTATGGGTCAACACATAGGAGAATTTTGGGCTGATATCAGTGGCCACAGGCAGTTCCCTCTTCACTCTAGGCAGGCATCTCTCCTGTAGCTCAGAGACAGCTGTATTCCAGATGTTCCCCAAGATCACCTCTGCAAGGGTCTGTGATCACCCCCTCACCCTTGGCCCCATACAGACTCTTGCCCTTACTGTGTAAGTCAGTGGGGCAGAACCATCCTCCCTACATTTCCTCCTGGGCATCTAAGCCTGACTGAGAAGACACTCAGTTTTGCTGGGAAGGTTAGGATATGTCCTCCTTTTTTACAAAATCTTGGCTGAGGAAATCAGCTGTGTGGGTGGCAAGCCCAGAGGACAGAAGATTGTGAGAGTCGATCAAAGCCAAATCCTGCCTTGGGTCTGCATCATGCAGCCCTCTTCGATGTGTGCAGTCCCAGGCTCTCTGTTTTCCAAAGATGTCACACATTCTATTTTATTTTAATAGAGGCTTAGTTTGGAATCCACCCCTCAGCTGTGCCTGCAGGGAGTTCCCAGCTGAGGCCAGTAACAGGTGTGTGTAGACGTCTGAAAGCAGGACATGTCCCTGAGCTCCCTCCTTCACACCACTCCTCTGGGGATGGACCTCAACTGCTGGGCAGCATACAGGATGCCTAAAGGCAGCACATGGCAAATTTACTCGCCTTTCTGGAATTATATTTAGGAGAGAGGGTAAGAGAGAAGAGAGAGAGAAAAGCGAGAGGAACCTCTAAAGTCAGGTGAGCAATGTCCACAAACTCTGTCTGAAGCATCACATAATTTGTTCCCTGCCTTTTTTCCCCCAGGTTTGAAATACCCTGAGGTAGATTGCCATATTTGCACAGATTTACTTGTAAAGGGGAAGTTCTGCTGCTGTGCATATTCCTGTTGATTGCCACATTGTTATGTGACACAGGTCCTTCTGAATACTCATGCTCTTTGTCTTGCAGCTCTCACTTATGGCTGGAGATGTCTTTAACTCTGGAGGGTGGAACCAGTTCACCTGCACTTCCACCCAACCGTTCCCTTGGAGGTCCCTTCCTCTTGCAGGGCTATTACAGGTGCTCATACAACAGCTGCTGAACTCCTGCAGTTTGCAGCTCTCCTACAAAGCTTAAAACACCACTGATTTGGGATTCTATCTTGAATGATGACATCTGGTAAGCTTCATCACCCTGTGCATCCAGGATTCACGGCTCTTCTCTCTGAAACTGCCATGTTATCTACATTTATGCTTTAGCTGACAGCATTTTGGAAAGTGAAAAGACACTTCAGTGCTTTATTTTATGATTGTACAAGTTGTCAGTCTTGAGGTTCTTTGGCTAACTTCTGCCTTCTCCAGGGACAAATGGTCCTGTTCCAACAGTGAGAAATGCCAGTGGTACAAAACCAGCATCTAAAACACCTACATGAACTCAAAATAATAGGACAACTCATGGAAGAAAAATCCACTAAAAACTACAAAGAATGTACCCCTGACTCAGGAAATCCCTGAGCTGCCAATTGTAGGAAACTAGAAAGTATATTGATCTTGCAATTTTCCCTCTGCTTTATGACTGACTGCTCTAGGAAATGGGATGTGTGTGAGCATGACTGTTGGTCTGACTGACTATAGTTGTTCTATGTTCTTACATTTTTTCCTGTTTTCCCTGGAAATAGTGAATCCACACTGTTGGGAATGGGGGATTATTGCAGCATCCCACAGAGAACAGTCCCCAGCAGAGTGTTTCACCATGGCAAATTTGTTGCCACATCCCATGATTGTCATTGCTCACATTGTGAGGAACAGGGAATGGGCAAAATCAGGTGCAAGACAAGACTGGTTCTACAACACTACTGTTTATTGAGGTGGGGGGAAAACTGGATGAAAAGGTTTTCTTTCCACTCATCTCCCAACAGTTTCTCAAAAAGTTGCCATAAAGAATACGTCCAGATGAAATGCCTAGCATTTAGAATTTTTTTTCTTCCCAGAAAAAATGTGGAGGTTTATTTATTTTTTTAAATGTAAACTCAAAACTCAAAGCTCTTTCCAACTGGAAGTGGAAAACAAGTAACTAGTTTAGAAGGAATTCTTTGGGTGTGTGGGAAAAAAATACTCTGTTTTACAAGCAGTTCTATTTGCAGCATGTGTCTGTGAAAAAGAAAGGTTCCTGCAAGTTTGAAAAAACACTTTGTTGAATCATTACAGTGTCAGCATGCTAATCTGGATTTGTAACTGAATGTGCTTAAAGA
This sequence comes from Cephalopterus ornatus, assembly GCA_013396775.1. Lineage (NCBI taxonomy): Eukaryota > Metazoa > Chordata > Aves > Passeriformes > Cotingidae > Cephalopterus > Cephalopterus ornatus. The sequence goes on from VZRE01014719.1 coordinate 18,458, forward strand.
GTATCAGACAGACAGAACTTTCTCTTTGTGATCACTAAACTCTACAACTCCTCTAATAAGCAGAAATTTCACTAGAGCTAGTTAACAACCCCCTCCAAACTCTAGAAAAACCTTTCTTGCTTTAAAAGCCCTCAAAATATTCTCTAAGTTCTCAAGCACCAGCTCACAATGACTTTTTTTAGATACCCAAGGATGCTACCAGAAACAAGGAACTAGGCTATTCACTCCTCTATCCTCACACTCCAGTCTTGATTGATTACACAGAGCTGAAAAGCAGCTATTGCAAAGAGAAAGGTGGTTTAACTCAGGAAGGTGAGCTGAAAGATGAACAGATAGAGCCTTGAGGTGGTTGGACTGATGTTGGATCAGGAAACTGCACAGATGAAACCTGACTTTTGAAGTCAATAACTAGGTACAGCCTTAGCACTGTAGACAATTACTAAGATAAGATGCAGTTTTACCAACTGTACATCTGTATGTCAAGCAGAACAAATGAAATCCTTGACAGTCTCTTATAGGATACCAATCCAATTTAAAGTGCATGGTACAGGGATGAGAGCAGTAGACACAGGATAAGATAAATCTTGCTGTTTTCCTGTGCTTTCCCAGATAATTTATTCAGTCTTTTTATTTATTTTTTCACAGTATGGAAATTTCTGTGCATGCTCCTTCCATAATAAATTTGGGCAAGCAGTCGCCATAAGAATGGGGAATGACAGACTAATTCTGCCTTTTGTGATGTTTTTTTTTTTACTCTAAGGAACAGCATGCAATTCACTGGTAGTCCAATGCTTTGTTAATTTGATATTAATTTAAACTAATTTGATATTAATTTGCACTGAGGATATAATCCCTTGAAAGATGCAACTGTTAGAGCAAAAGGTTAACCTCATTGCACAGCTCAAGAATCTGAAGCACAGGCTTACAGCACAAATAAGGTCCATGGCCAAAATGCATAGGAATATTAGAGACAATGAGTCTGTTTCTATCCTTTTTAGTTTCAAACTTTGCTTTTCTGTTGACTTCAAATGGAGAGAGCTGGGAATAAAGACTGTTAGGCTTAGTATCAATAAAATCATCACAGATTCAACATGGGAGAAAGTTGTTTCTTGGCTCTGAGTTTACTATAATACAAGGTATGGTCTAAAAGCAATACCCTGACTGCTAGCCATCACTCCAAGGTCTTCATTAAACATGAACTTGGACAGTTCTGTCAAAACCTTAAATTAATCAGCTATGCTTATGACTCCACTAGTGTAAAGTCATAGTTTTTTGAAATCTGGAGCTCTTCACCAGTTACTGCCACTGCAGAAATGGTTGTCTGCTATGGTTTGTAAGATCTGCTGTGCTTTACCCGTAAGGAACAGTATTTAAAGAACAACTAGGTGTTATTCTTTTTGCATTTTTGCCTCCTATGGCCACTATGTTCAACTGAGGACTTGCTGTTTCACAGTGGCATTTCCTGCTTCTGTTTTAATAATGCTTTGAAGAAACCTCTGTAAGTTTTCTTCTCCTTGTTCTCTAGGAAAAAGTCATAGACCAAAATATTTCAATAGGAACACATAATTGGCTTCCACTTGAATGAAAAACAAGTCCCATTTACGTTCTTCCAGATGAAAGGACCTTAAGTGTCCACTTCCTCCTCAACAACCATTATCTGTCTTTGGGATGGAAATCCAAATGGATGGAAGGGGAGAATGAAATAATCAACTCAAAATCAGCCACCCTGCACCAGCTGTGGTTATTCCTGTGACATCAAATCCTCCTTCTAGCATCCTCCTCAAGAAGCTGCACAACAAAGGTATGAGGATTGAACCTGCTGATTGCAACCATCAGCTGTGTGTTGGAAACGGTGTCCCAAGTGCCAAATGCTGGAACCTCACTTTAATGTTTAATTTCGTGTTTAATTTTTAAAATTTGATTTGATCATTATCATAAACATTAAACAATATTTCCTGTTTAAATATGAATAGGCTGCATTATTTGATTGAAATGAGTGTTCAGATGGCTAATGCGTTTTATTATGGCCATAGAATTTTACTGTTATTTCCCCTCCAGCTGCTGCTGTTCCAGGGAACTCAAAGGGATTCAGTTTTCAATAAGATGGGCTCTATCTGATGGCATGGTGTGGTACACAAGCTTGCCAAGAAGAGTTTTCGCAGCCTAGGGATACTGCTCCTGGTAGTTTTATAACACTGATGAGTGGCTGTTATGGTTCAATGTCCATACAGGGACCTCTGAAAGGCTCCTCACAGCCTACCTACCCCCCTACCTCACTTCTCTAATTTGCTTTTGTAATGCCAGTTCCCATCATTGGTTATCCTGTGATAACATCCTCTATCAACCAGTAATTGAATTTTGCAGACAAGTATCTCATTGGTTTCTCCCATGCTGCCCCTTTATGCATAGTAGTTGCTCCTTAAAGAGAACTGCAATCCCACCTCAGGATGTTCCCTGAAATTTCTGCAAGACTGGTCCCACTTTTTATGATGCTAACATATGACTTTGACAACACCGCAATCGTGTGTGTTGAAATCACTTCTCCTCTTCCTATGAAACGTAGAGTTTTCTCAGCTCTATTTTCTCCTTTTACTTCTTCTCCTTTACTAATCTTGCACTGTCAAAAGTTTGGAGTTGAGTGTGCTTTTGGATGGTCTTTCTAAAATGCACAGCCCTTCCCCACAGCAAGCATTTCTCAGCGCTATCTTAATTAGGGTGAGTTGGGAAACAAGAATTCCATTTAGAAGAAAATGTCAAGTTTTCATACATAATTTTTGTTCTGCACCAATGACCTTTAAAATATGCTTGGACTGACATCATCATTCTTCCCCCCCTGAACACCCATGAGCACAGACATCACGATAACTCAGCAGCACAATTGACCCATGCCAACACATTAGAGCACTTGGTACTGCACAAAGTCCATCCTGGACCTCAGAAAACTGTCCAATAAAAGTTTTACTGAATCCACTACTTTTGTCCTCGAAGTCTGAATCACAAAAAAATACCATTTTTGCATGAAAAATTATCACAGTCAGTGCTGATTATCATGTGGATAATAAGTATTTAGGAAAGTTGCTTTCTAGCACAATGCTTCAATACATCCAGGCTAAATGTTGCTGGCAAAGAACAGTGGGTAATGGAACTGGAAATCCATAACATTGCTCTTTATATAAGCAAAAAGCACTTACAACTTTGTTAAGGTGAAGGTATAGTCCAGTTAACCCTTCAGGGTTATTCCCACAATAAGGGAATAAATCCTTACTGCAAGATCGTTATGAAAATCTATCAGAAGAGATGAACCCACTTCTTGTGGTACGAAGCAAAATTCTAAACATTTACTGACAGGAAAAAGCTCGTTATAGATCTTCAAATTCAACTTTTCTGTTCAGTGGAATTTCTCCAGTGTGGAGAGGAATAGGTTTTAAGGGATGTATTTTTCTCCTCTAACTTTTGTCATCTAGGAATTTACTGAAGACAAGCTGGCCAGCCTCTACAGGAAATGTGGATAAATACAAGTGAAATTCCATAAAGTGATTCACCTTTTTTAGGAGTGAATGAATGATTACATGGGAATGCCCCTTTTCTACTTAAGCAATTGCTGAAGTATCTCAGATAAACAGCTAAGAGTAACCTTGCTAAGACAGAAGCTATCAGAGATGAACGAATGCCACCCCCAAATGACTTGCCCCAAATATTACAGCAAGAATAAGACCAGAATTCTGCTCTTATTGTTTCCAGACTCGTGTTCTACTGTCTGACTGATGATGACCTCTGCAGTGGCAATACTGAAAAAAGCCCCATAGCCTATGACATTTCCAATCACATATTTTGCAGTATCTGCTCTTCAATACCACCACCATTTCTGATTGCTTTGGCATCTAATAAAATGTATGTATTTTGATACATCTGAATTTGTTTCATCCAAAGACAGAAGATTCTAAGTGTGCAGAATGAGGACAGTAGTGTCAGACAACACTACTGGAGATGACTTACAGTAATCAAAAATGGAAAAGGCTTCTCCAAAGGTTATGTGGCTCTCTGATGAGATGGGACATCTCCCCACCTAATTTTCAAAAATATATTGCCTATCCTCATTTTAAATGGTCTAATTAACAAGTAACATCTCCTCCCCTTGGGGCCGTCATCCACAATTTGAGAAAATTCACAATGAGTACTTTCTTCACTGAACTTTGTATACATTTTATAAATATTGTTGGACTTGATTATCTTCAAGGTTTGTTCCAACTTAAATGATTCTATGATTCCATGAAATTTCATTGCCTTGAAATTTCATTGCATGAAATCCCCTTTACTTGAATTTTGCACAAAAATAAGGCTTCCCCTGCTTCCTTGGAGAGTTTAATTACAGAACTCTGAATTGTCCTACTGCAGAAATTCAAGTGGACACACATGGCCCATCCAATCTCCTGTTAGCCAGCCATGAAAACCACACAAGTCCTTATGCAATAACAGATAAATCTAGCATAAAGGGCATTTATAGTAATAAATAGGTACGGTTTTTCACACAAAGGCAAACATCAGAAAAATCACAAAGCTCACACCTGCTAAAGATTTAAAGTGGGTACCCACGCATGAAGACACATGCTCCTTGAATAAGATGTGGTCTCTGTAGCACTTGTTACAGCACTGAGATGCTTGCCTTACTGTGGCAGGCTGAACCACAGAAAATCACTGCAAGTCCTCTCCAACAGCAAGACAGGGTATGTAGACCACACGATTGTTCTGTTCCTGTCTTCTAGACAGATATTTACAATATGCACTTACATGGTGCTCCAGATTGACAAAACCAGGGCTTAATTGTATTTGATAATTAATCTGCTTCTCCACTCAGGTACTGTACAGCTGGCAATTCAGAATGAATATAACAAATATGTTCAATTTTTATTTTTTTTAGTGTTCTCCTTGATTTTTCCCTAACCTCAATGCAAAACACAGCAAGTATATATGATCCAGGAGGCATTCCCAGAGACAAGATATTTATATTAATAAAAAATACTGGAAATGGGATTATGTTAATGGAAATCAGTCCCACTTGCATTCTGAAAATATCTTCTGTTCCATCTTATGAGTAATATTTGAAAAAAACCTGCTTTCTCTCTCCCTCTCTCTCCCTCCTCCCTGCTTTCTCCCTGTGTCTATTACAAGAATTTTAATAGAAACACATTCAAATTGTAACACTCAGCAGCCCATGAGAATCAATTATTACTTTTTTTTTCAGTTTCTGGTTACCGTATTATTTTGTATAATTGTTGATGTCTGTCATCTAAATTATCTCACCAAAAAAGCCATCTCACACACAGACACACACACCCCCAGCCCCGAAAAATAAGAATAACAATAAAAAAAAGTCTAAAAGCCCTTCACAACCCAGACATAACCTTGAGGGAAGGAAAACACAAAACAAAGGAGAAAATAATCATAATAAAAAAAGAGAACAGCCCATCTAGCTAATTCATCTGCCCCGTAAGTGCATGTATGTGGTGGATCAGATAGGCTTGATAGCAGGTGATGGGGGTCGGGGCTTTGCACACACTCTGAAAGGGTTTTGATGATTGCAATTACTCGCCCACGCCTTGACATAGCACACAATGAAAGACTACAATTAGACAACTATTATTCCTAACTGCTGATACCAAGGATGTCCATACAAAGGCAGCTCACTTTGTCATTGCATTATTCACACTCGAGGTGCATTTGTGTATATAAGGTTGTGAAAGGAAAGGGGTTCCCGTTTCTATTTGTATTTGTGGCACAGTATAAATTATCTAGATTTGTGCACACTGTCTCTATAAATCTCTGTTCGAGCACACAGTCAAGCAGATTGCTTTCCTGCCCCTATCTGCAGGCTTCCACACATGGAGATGCAGCAGTTCCCCTGGTCTGCACTCAGAGCCCACAGAAGGATTTAAATCGACATTTCTAGGTTTTGGATGAAGCCCTGGATGGGTATATGGAAGACAGGGATGTGATTTTTGTCCTTAGCTTGCGTCTTCTCAGGCTGTTTAATTCTTTGCACCACATTTCTTCTGCATCATTGTGTACTGAGCAGTAGCTCCCGGATATGGTTGTGTTACAAAGAGGTTTACTTTACTGCAAAAGATTAAGATAGAAGATTTCTAAACTGATTTTAAAATGGAAACTATTACTATTTATGTTATTAATTTATTATTTATTACTATTACTGTGTCTGCTGAGCAGACACAACCCAGTGCTGTTGGCAAACTCTTTAAACTGGGAATGTGGGGACTTCTGCTCAAGTCAGAGAACACTGGACATTGTATGCCAACTAGAGACTTTGGGATATAACTAAATGTGGGGAGTTATTCTGAAGTCATCAATTTCTAATAACTAATATTAATAATGCTTAATAAGATAAAGTAATAATTAGCAAGACTATCCAAAGTTGATTAATCTAGTTTGGGCTACAGTAGTCTGACTGAAAAAAAAGCAACTAGATAGGGAATTAATTAAGAAAAGCTACTTCTTGCTAAATGTACACTATATCCTAATCTGAATGAACGTTTCTGTGTAGAGAGCCCTGTAGAGAGCCCTTTCGATTTATTTTATCCTTTGATAAAGGCAATTCTAGTCAAATGTTGCCAAAAGGAGTTAAATCACCAGTGGGACAAGGCTCTGTGCTCTGTGTGGGAGAAGAGCTGCAGGATATGCTGGGGCCAGGTTTAGCCCTTGCTCTTGCCTTAGCTGTGTGCATAGCAGTTCTCACTGTAGATATCAGTGAGATGATCACTGCATGAGTAAAACATTGTTAGATTTATAGAGACTAACTTAGGTCATGTGAAATCCCAAAGCAAAAGCAAGTTTGCACCAATTTTACAATCAATCATGTTTTTAATTGATTTACTGCTGCATCTTCAGGATGAAAACATCCATAGAGCCCTGCAACACACTCATATCTCCTGACAGCAAACATTTATTCATGGAGGTTCTTGGACTGCATTGAGAATTCCTCCCCGGAAAGTCAGTCACAATGAAATGAAACGCCAATGTACCCATTAATGGCCAAATCATAAGGCACAAAATAATACAAAACAAGAGTAACAAACCTCTCCAGGGAACTGCATCATTGTTAACGAAGCAAGTAATCAATAGACCATTGTTTGAAAGTGATGCTTGTTGCATGACTGCTTTGATGCAGATTTGAGTACCAGCAGCATCCTGAACAATGTATCTTTGAAAGTAGGTATTCTGTGAGAATTGTTTGGAAGTCATGAAATCTAGGAAATTTAGGAGGTCTTTTGCTGACGACAAAGATTTGAAAATCTACAGATTTGCTCTCCTAGGAGAGGTAGCATCCAACATTTTCTAGCCCCTAAAATGCAGTTTGTGATTTTATCATCAGGAAATAGCAATTTGGGTACCAAGAGCAATGAAGGCACAGCAGGCTGAGACCCCAGGAAGGTGCTCAGATGACCCACTTGTGCTGACGTCTGTGCTTCCATGGGCCCTTGCTGTGGTTAGAGGAGACCAACCAGGGGAAAGCAGGAAAAGCAGCAAGCTTTTCCATTGGAGTCATGGCCAGGGGTGATGCAGGGAATTGCAGCAGCTCATGCTGCTCCCAGAGTTGAGGATCGCTCAACCAGGGGTTTCTCCTCTTGTACGAAGAGAAGAGAGAAGGAGGAAAGCTGGGATGAGACACCAGAACCACGTCTTTCCCTTTACCTGCTTGCCATTCTGGTCTTCTTTCACTGGGGCTCTTTCTCCCAGGGATCCAGCTGTGGAGGTTTCCTAACATGAACGCATCTGGCTTGAGTCAAGGCAGTTCCTTGTCATAACTCTCTGGAGCTTTCCTTGGGGTAGCTGGAGTTGTTAACAGCATGCCTGGCTTTCCCAGCTTTTGGGGTGGTTGCATCAGGTAGCAGGTGATAGGGCTTGTCACTGTTTGTAAATGTCAAGCAGGGAACAAGGGAGACCATATATCAGAGTTCAGGGCCAGGTAGATGTATTTTGCCTCCTGCCATCTCGCAAACTGTCCAGGTTTCCCTCATCTCCCCTTTGGGGTTTGCAGCTGCAGACATCCCCAAGACCTGACAAAGTGGTGACAGCCCTGCTGCCAGGCTGGTGGATACACAGCAGAGCAGAGAGGGGATTTGCAGAGACTTTTTTGCAGCAGGACAGAATGCAAATAGGGGACTAGGGGTGCTTACTTTGGCAAAGCACATGGCACATCACAGAGTAGCACCCCACACCACTGGTCCTACTTCCTACACTGGGTGTTTTCCAACAGCACTCTGCTTTTACAGAGCCAGGAGCAGAGCTCTCCAAAATGCCTATCTATCCAACTAAAAAGTAATGCTCCATGTTTTCAGTGCTGCTGTCTAACTACATGTGAAACACCTGCTGTGAGAGCCCGCTCCATAAGAAGGAAGCTTTCCAGCTAAAATCCCCAGCACTCAAGAAATGAGCCTTTTCTGGGTGGAACTTCACTAGCAAAAAGGCTCATCCTAAGCACCCAAATCCCATCTTGGATTCTCATCTGGGAACCACATGTCAGCAAGGGCACTCATTCCTCAAGCTAACTATACAGGACATGTGTTTTCCTGCCTTGGGGAACCTGTTTGGCTTCCCAAGACCTGAGCACAGAAGCTCTACACAGAGAAAAGGAACTCCCACAGCAGATTGTACCTTGGACCTGGAGCAGCTTATGGACATCATAATCTGTACCCCAGCATCACACACATTCTTTTAGAGATAAAGGTCCCAGAACTTAAGCCAGGTGCATTAATCTTAAATACATGAATAGCTCCATTGGCTTTGGGGAGATGGCACAGCATTTAAACTATGCATGTGTTTAAGCACCTGGCATACAAGCTTTTCTCTCCAGCGCACTTCTCTCTCCCCTGGGCCTAATTTCAACTCCTTCCACTTTATAGTCTGTGGCCTCTGCCGTAAATTCGGAGAGCCAGAGAACTAATTTTTAAAAAATATTTTCTGCTTGAAATATTGTGAGTAAAGAGCAGATGAGAATATATATCAGTTAAATGCTTTTTTAAAGGCACATATGACATGACACGACATGACACTCTGGATTTTAAAATTAAGTACAGTAACAAGGAACCCCCAGCTGGAATTTCCTAAAATATGGCTTACCTTCTTTGGAACCACTTTTAATTTTAAGTGCTGACTTTCCTGACCCAGAATAAAGTTATAGGCAATGTTTACTAGCCAGCATAGAAGAGAATTGCTCCCTTATTGTATTCCAAGTGTGAAAGCCACTGAAAATCAATATAACGAAGTAGGAAAGAAAGAATGAGAGCATACGCCTCCTCTCCCCTCACCACATGCACAGACCGACACATCCATAGACCTGTCTCTCTTCTCCCCACTATGACAGGTAGTGGCCCTCTCTAACCTTAGAGGCTAGCAGTGAAGGAAGATGAAGTTTGTCACATTGTTCCCAAGCCGTAGGTTGTACAGCTAGGTCCCCTCCAATTTTTAGCTAGTCAGTCAAGCCTACCTTTCCACGAGCAGTGCACAGCTGCCATTCCCCAACAAATAGTGAAATGATGAGTCCATGTCACAGTGGAGGACACCATCTAAGCTCCTGGTATCCCCTTCAGTTTGGTAACATGATGTGAGATGACAGGGACATGACGTGGGGCTGATGCGAGGCAGGAATTTCCATAGCAGGACTTCTTGCGGAGGCAGCGAGGAGCTGACCTCTGGACATTTCAAAGACACAGGGAGCCGTGAAGAGGTGGAAGGTCACGTCCGAAAACTGCTACTTCAAGGTTGAAGAAAGGAGGCTGATCACTACTTGACAGCAGAGCCTGAAGGTAGACAAGATACTGGAGGAGCAGCAATGATCCAAGAGATGTCTTCCAGACATCTTGTTTTCTTAACACACTTTGGTGCCAACGTGGGAGGAAGAGGAGAAAAAGGAGGGAAGGAGGAATGACTCACTTGTAGATTCTGCATCAGTTGCTAAAGTTTGAATCTTGTCTTTGCTAACAAGGATCTTTTTGATTTCTGTGTGGCTTGCAGACTTGTTTGTGGCAGAAACACACCATTCTGTCTGCAGCTTTGGGTTTTATCTAGGTGCTGCTCTTTCAACACCAAAGCAGAGGTCCAGTGCAAAAGGGATCCTCCCTCCTTTCTCCCCATGGCACAATCTGGCTGGGTGCTGTGTTCTTTAAGACAGATTTTATTTGCTGGTAGGGGCCTGAAAATGTTTTTGGCCCTGGAGGAATGCAGGGCAGGAGTCTTGTGAACCACAGGGTTAGCAACAGTCATTGAGTGATGAAATTTGTCACCTGCGGGAAGATAATCTAAGTGGCTTTGCCATCTTAGACATCTTTGTGCCACATAGAGCTTTTCTTCCCCTGGTAATGCAGATAAAGAAGAACAAAAAGGCAGAGCCCTGATTATCTGGTGCTATGAGCTAAGATTGACCAAAGATGAAAATTCTGCAGGATAAGCAAACTCACTCTTATCCTGAGTGTCTCCCATCTACCCTTAAAACACATCCCAGGATGTATCTCTAAATGACACAGTCCCTGTCAGTCCTCAGTGGCCATAGCCTTGCCTACAGCCTGACAACTTTATCACCTCCCTCCCTCCCTCCTGCTCTCTTTCACTAGTCTTTTGGTGCATGGGGTATTCAGGGTGATGGCTAGTGCCAATGTTAATGGGAATAACACTTGGATGCTGCTAGAGCAAATCAAGGCCTCTGTCTTCCCAAGCCATCGCTGCTTTGCAAGCTCTGGCTCTCACCTTTAATGTGGAGTCAGCTTTCTTGGCACATAGAGGATTCACCCTGTGGGATATTTTGCTGACTTTTCTCTTCACCTTGACTCAGACATGCACAATAGAAATAGCAGCTGTGGACTCCTATGGTTTCAGACCCTGCCCTGTTTCAAATAGAGAGGCACAGGGTTTGCAGAGGAGGTTTTCAAGAAGGACGTGTGGGTTTCCTTTCGAGCCTTAACACAGAATAAAAAAGAGTTGCACTAAGAAGCCTCTTTCTCCTGAGCACCTCCAAGCACCTGGCAAGCAGCCAGTGCCCTGCTACCTCCTTGTCTGGTAGGGACAAGCACAGAGTGTGCTCAAAGTGCATATATACCCTTTCACTCTGGTCGTACTGACAAAACTCTCACCTCGAATCCTGGCTTCAGTTTTGGGCTCCTAATGACAAGAAAGACATTGAGGTGCTGCAGTGGGCCCAGAGAAGGGCAGCAGAGATAGGGAAGGGTCTGGAGCACAAGTCTGATGAGGAACAGCTGAGGGAGCTTGAGGTGTTTAGCCTGGAGAAAAGGAGTCTCAGGGGGGACCTTCTCACCTCTCTACAAGTACCCGAAAGGACACTGTAGCCAGGTGAGGGTTTGACTCTTCTCCCAGGTGACAAGTGACAGGACAAGAGGAAATCAGGCTCAAGCTGCACCAGGAGAGGTTTAGATTGGATATTAGGAAAAATTCTGAAAGTGTGGGCAGGCATTGGGACAGGCTGCCCAGGGCAGTTGTGGAATCACCATCCCTGGAAGTATTCAAAAGGCTTGTGGATATGGCACTTGGTGACATGGTTTAGTGGTGGTTTGGTGCTGGTTAAATGGCTGAACTTGATGATCTTAGAGAACTTTTCCAATCTTAGTGATTCTATGATTCTATAAAAGAATTTCATACTGACAAAATCTTATTCTCCCAGCATAAGTAGCCAGTACTCCCTTGGGTACAAGACCAAGGGGTGAAAGACACTGCTGAAAAGAAGAGAGCTTGAAGAGGCAGAGTGCTTCTCACCTCCATGTCAACCCACCCTGATAACTGTGGATAACTTGGTGAAGGCTGCAACATGCCTGTTGTGATGCCAAGGTCATCTGTGTGAGCAGCTTTGCCCTGGGGCTGGGGAGGAGGTGACTCTACAGCAGTGGAAAGCAATCTCCCAAGGATGCAGAAAAGTAGCATCTCCCAGTTATCCTTTCCCAGCCCAAGTATATGAGGCCTGCTGGTGTGAAGCTAGGTAGAAGTTGATTTGGCCCTCAAGCACCTTCTGCTGCTGCAGGAGATGGTAAATATGTGGGAGAACAGTAGGTGATACCATGGAATACTCAGCCTTGGAATATCCTTGTGTCCTGGACAGCCTCTCAGAAGCACCCAGCACATCTCGAGAAGCACGCCACCACCTGAAAAATGAAACCACCTCTACAGCTTTTCAGAGATGCTCTCATTAGTGAACCAAGCATCTTCTCCTGACCAAGCTCCTTCATCTCCCTCACTAGCCTGGAGGGAAATAGCATAGGTCATCTTCAATGTGAGGCACCACCCTCGCCCAGGAGAGGAAGAGAAGGAGATGTTAACTGCAAAGATAGGGAGCAAGGGAAAACTCAGAAACTGTTTGAAAAATAGAATTAGTTTTACATTCAGTTATTCTTCTATTTCTTTTCATCTTTGAAGAATTCATATGAAATTGTTCTAAAAAAAGTCAAGCTAACATCTTGCCTGAGACATTCACCACTTGGCCCTGGGGAAAGGCTGCGTGGTCTGCAGCCTCCCACGAGGAATGTAGCTGGCTACAAGGAGTAGTGCCTGCAAGACGGTTGCAGCAATGATAGGGCTCAGAAACCCATCAGAATTTTTACAGCGATCTCAAACTGTTTGAGGCCTTGCCCTCTGCTGTCATGTTGCACACTTGAGACTTTTTTTCTTTCTTGTTCAATAAATCCCTGGTTTTCTAGACTTCAGGAGTGTACCAAAGTTTGAAAGTGACCCAGGTTCAAGCTAAAGCCTCAGCAGGAGACAAATAAAGGAACCTCAACTCTATTATTAAATACGTAAAAACCTCACAGCATCTTTAGGTCTGACTTGTATTTTCTGAGTCCTTGAAGTTGCTAACAAACACCAAGGAAATGTCTGGAGCTTTGATCCTCAGCTCAGATAATGTTTGAGAACATATTCAGAAATAAACTTGTCAACATTTGGAAACTTTGGAAAATTCTCCACATTTTCAAGTTTGGGCAGCTTGTATACAAGAAAGCGTTTTGCAAAGTTAGACTATATTGCGTTTGAGTAGCAAGGTTTTGGTAGCAGGGGGCTGCAGGGATACTTTCTGTTAGAAGGTGCCAGAAGCTTCCCTGTATCTAATAGAGCTAATGCCAGCCGGCTCCAAGATGAACCTGCCACTTGCCAACACTGAGCCCACTAGTGATGGTGGGAACACCTTTGGCATAATGAATTTAAGAGGAAAGGGGGAAAAACTGCTGCACAGCTACAGCTGGAGGAGAGAAATGAGAATGTGTGAGAGGAACAGCTACACAAAGACCAAGGTCCGTGCAGAAGGAAGGGCAGGGGGGTGTCCCAGGTGATTCAGAGATTCCTCTGCAGCCCGTGGTGAAGCCCATGGTGAGGCAGCTGTGGTCCTGCAGCCCATGGAGGTCCACAGGGGGACAGAGATCCACCTGCAACAAGTAGAAGACCCCATACCTGAAGAAGGTTGTGACCCCATGGAGGCCAGTGCTGGAACAGGCTCCTGGTAGGACTTGTGGCCTCTGGAGAGAAGAACTCACACTGGAGGTTTGTTGGCAGGAGTTGTGACCCTGTGTGGGACCCATGCTGAAGAAGCCTGTTCCTGAAGGACTGACCCACACTGGAACAGTTTGGAAAGAACTGCAACTCGCAGGAAGAACCCACACTGGAACAGTTCTTGGAGGACTGTCTCCTGTGGGTAGGAACCCTGTGCTGGGGCAGGTAAGAGTGGGAGGAATCCAACCCTGGTGGAAGAGGGAGCAGCAGGGACAATGTGAGATGAACTGATCACAGACAGAAATAGGGAGTGAAATTAAATCCAGGAAAAAAACAGGAGGGATGGGGTGAAGTTGTTTTAAGTTTGGTTTTTCATTTAATGTTACCTATTTTGATTTGGTTGATAATAAATGAAATAAATGAAATAAATTTCCCTGAGTACAGTCTATTTTGCCAGAGTGATCTCCGCATACTTATCTTGACCCCAAAGCCTTTTCTCTCTCTCCCATCCAGCTGAGGACAGGAGTGACTTGGTTAGCAGCTGGTGTCCAGCCAGGGTCAACCTACTACACTTTAAGCCTTTAAGAAGCATTCATTGTTTCTCATATATCTAACATGGAATCTATAAGAACAAGAAGCAGAGGGGTGTCAGGCAGAAAGAGTTGAAGTAAGAGCAATTTTCCCTCAAAACACAGCTCTCCTTATTGTTATTATTTCAGCTGTTGACCAGTGATTAAAAAAAAAAAAAAATTCTTCCTCATAGTCTTTAACACAGCTTTACCTTACAATCCACTTTTTGAAATGGCCTAAATAAAATGCATAGTCATGGTCATGCATAACCTTGACCTACAGATATTCAAAATATAGCTCCTAGTCAGAATTTGCTCCCTGAAGGGTAGGATAAATTTAACCAAACAGTCCTCCTGACTGAATCTCAGCACAGACCAACACTCGTTTCACTAAAGATATCATAAGGACCATGCTGCAAAATAAGCATGGCCAAATGCAAACTCTGAAAGTCCATGAAATGACTTTCAGCTTGTTGAAGTATTTCGCACATATTAATTAAACTTTAGATCACCTGGCTTAAATAGGAATAGCAGAACTACTTCAAAACTAACTTTGAAGTTTGCCTGCTGTGAGCAGGAGGCTAGACTGCCTGTTCTCTGGAGTTCCATTCCAACTGAAACGACACAATTTCATGAAAATGGTATAAAACAGTTGTAACCCAGAAAGTTGATTTCTAAGACAGAAAGAGACACTGTGAGTTTCTAACGACAGGCCACATTACTCCTCTAGGTTTAGAGGCTGAGTGCCACAGTTCAGCCTCACTGTTGGCCATTCCCACCCTTCAAATGCCATCCAGTGCCCCCAAGATGAGCCTGGTGACATGAGCTGTCTCTCTGCCGAACAGTTGCACTACTTTGAGAGGAAGTAAAAGCGTGAAGTGTTTGAAGGTCTCTTTGTCTGAGCAGATCTCCATGACCAGGTCCGTTAGCAATCGCACGTCCCTGGCATGCCTGGGTAGTTAGATGCTCTTCAAAGACTTGCGGTGGGCAGTTTTAGCCATGCATCTTTTCATCTTTTATGGCTACACTCCTTATGTCGGAGCCATTAGCAATATCTCTAAACTCCCTTTCAATCATGTTTTACGGTGCCTGTTCAGTGCATTGAGGTACCTTTTATGGCTGAGATGACACTTTCATTATAAGCTGCTGTTTTCAGTGGTTTATAACTTTCCCTCAAAATTACCTTTGAGGGTTGGAATTTTCTCATGCTTTCTTATTAACAGGCCAGCAGTGAATTTATTTAGAAAGTTGGAAGTTAATCTCCACAGCTCTTTTGGAGTTCTCAAAACTTCAGGAAAAAAACCCAAACCAAAAGTATTTTTGATGATGAAAAAGTGGGTATGTATTTTGAGTATCCTGTAGCACAAAAAATTACTGTGACTACAGGGTCCATGAGACACCTCTTAATTGTCATTAAATTTAGGCAAAGAAAAAAAATTAAAGACAATGAGAAATTGTAAATTGCTCAGAAGCAGTGCAAGCCTAATAGTAAGAGATGGAAAATGTACTTATGTTTATTGGAGGTGGAAGGACCTCTTTTGCTGGCTTCAGCATTTTGAATTTTCTGAATTTTGTGCAGTGGGCCCTTACTACAGCATCAATAAATGCCTTTTGAATTCATAAGCCAAACAGTCTTAGCCATGCAAAAAATATATGAGGATTGCAACTAAGGTATTTATTCACTGTTCGAAAGGTATTTTCTCACCTTTCAGTACATGTGTGTTCCAGATGGTCCTTGATAATGTTTATTGATGCCAATTATTTTCAGACTTTATTTTGGCTGAGAAACAAGAATCACAGTCTGGGCATATGCTGCTTCCAATTGTGTCTACTTTTCTTTTCAGGGAAAGAAAGTGTTTATTGTCTTGTTTCCTTCTCAATGCTTAAACCTGCTTCTTGGATGTGTTTGCTTGTTTGTGTGACAGAGGATTTCATTGGAAGACCTAAATAACATCAGTATGAGTCTGCTGGGTGAGATGGACACCAGCTTTGATGTAAAGTAAAACAATCTTCACTACAAACAAGTAGATATTAAGGCTGCTGCAGATCTACCTGGGCTTCTTTTAGGTATATATCGAGAGGAAAATAAATACGGAGACAGATTCAGTTTCGATTATTCTCTGTGGATCTGCTCCGATGTTGGCTCCAGCCAGTGGGTCCTTTTTCATCGGCTTTAATGGCTTTCCAATCAGGCTCTATGGTCTTATTTTATGTTCAATGACCCAGTTGTTCATGATGAGGTTTCAGCAATTTCAAAGTAACTGGAGTTGCCAAACAGTGTTAGATATAAATGGTTCACTTCCTCATAAATTTTGCAAAAGCAGCTCCACCTACAGGATCTCCCAAATTAGTGAGAGTTAAGCAAATCCTGCAAAAGGGGCTATGAAATCTTGCTTGAGATTTTTAAATTTGCATTAGCCTTCTGTTAGGATTCCCCTGTGCATTTTAACCTGTGCAGGGCTGTCCTAAACAGCACTTCCTTCAGACTTGCAATAGTACCTCTCTAGCACAGCTAAATGCAGAAATCTCCACTTAGAGTCTAATATTCTAACTCAGGGAACTCTTAACTATACTCATTTTAAGCAAAGCACTTAACTACTCTATTTCAATTTTCAAAGCAAGGAAACCTGGGCAAACACACCGGTTGAAGCATTAAGTAGAGCTGAATGGTCTCAGCAGCCTGATCCAAACTGAATGAAGCAAAAATCTTTCCCACCACATCAGAGGTCACAGAGAAGATGATGTTTTCTCCCTAAAAGGTGAGTTACTTCACCCTGCAGTATGATACACTGTATTTAGCGCTGCATTTTAAGCTGCTTTGAGCTCAAATGAATATAAATACCCAATGGTCATTCTCTTTATTAAACTGGAGATACACAAAGGACTAATAATCTGGTTGTCTTGTTGTTCAGTCTAATTATAGTAGGGAGTGTGAGGAATCCCATGTGATTCCTAACTTTGGATGAAAACAATTAGTCTGCAGCTTTCCCTTTTTGGCTTTTATTATTATCATTATTTCAATTAATAAACTTTATCTTTCACTGCCACAGTCTATCAAAGTGCATGCTGCAAGAGAAAGGGAAAATGAGATATTCTGTCTTTTTCACATGATTTCTGCCTTGCTTTTTGGATAAAACTTGTTTTGTGAATCAGGGCAGTGAGCTCAAAATCTGGATCGTGGAGAAGGATATTAGAACAAAATGCTCAAAAATGTTTTTGATAATGGAGGCTGCTGTCAACATTTCTCAAGAATAGGCCAAGCACAAACCTTGAAGAGGGGCCCTAGGGAATGATTCATAGTAGGGACTGATACAGTAAATGCAATTTGTTTTAATTAAGGCAATGGCTTATTGCATAATTCACATTGTGCTGGTTGAAATGACTGCACCAGGTAGTTTTGGAGAATCAGAAGCTGTTCTCACAAATTCCATTAACTGTAATGCAGCAAATGTTGCAGGAAACTGAGTTTCATCAAGAAACATAAATGCAACATTCCTACTTCTCACAAATTTCCACCAAAATTAATTCTGCAGTATGTCCTCAGCTTTTAGCACCTATATATTTTGAAATACAATTTTTCATTCTCATTCCCTGATATGCTTAATAAAGTTGTATATATAGTCATCATTCAAAACAACCAACTAGAGTAACATCAAACAGCCTGGTGCAAAGGAGGCAAACATAACTCAAAGCCCATCCAGCTGATCATGGTCCCTAGAACTGCAGAGATTGCAACTTTGATGTACTGCAGTCTTCAAGGTATTCAACTTTGATGTACTGCAGTCTTCAAGGTATTCAAGTTGTAATACTTCAAGGTATTACAGAAAAGTAATTACTGTTTTGATTTGGGAAATGGTGTCCAGCACACCTGAGATGGCTGTGCTTTTCAGAATGAACACACCAAGTTTATTCACTCACTGTACTCTCAGTTTTAGTAGCCCTCAAAATCCCCCATGTAATTAAGCAATTAAACAGTGAGTAATGAAATAATGAAATAGAAATACAATTAGGAAGAATTAAATTTGCCTGGGTCAACCTCATATTGGCATTGTCAAACATTTTCAGAGAAAATTTTGTAATATTTATCTTTTTTTAATGTCACTGTGTACTTCTATGACAAGCAAATGTCATAGACTCATGATGGTTGGAAAAGACGCCTAAGATCATTGAGTCCAGCCATTAACCCCATGCTGTGAAGTACACCTCTAAACCATGTGTCTAAGTACCATATCCACGTGTCTTTTGAATACTTTCGGGGATGGTGATTCCACCGCTCCTCTGGGCAGCCTGTTCCAGTGACTGACCACTCTTTCAGTGAAGAATTTTTTTCCTCATATCCAGTCTAAACCTCTCCTGGTGCAGCTTGAGCCTGATTTCCTTTTGCCCTGTCACTTGTTACTTGGGAGAAGAGACCAACCCCCACCTGGCTACACTTTGTTTTCAGGTGACTGTAGAGAGCTATAACGTCCCCCCGAATCTTCTTTTCTCCAGTTTAAACACTCCCAGCTCCCTCAGCTGCTCCTCGTCAAACCTGTGCTCCAGACCTTTCATCAGCTTCATTGTTCTCCTGTGGACACACACACCTCAGTGCCTCTAAATAGACATATCAAAAAATCTAATATATGTAAATATAAATAAATATGCTGATCAACATATATATAGTATAACATAGAGAATGAATAGAGTATGAATACGGTATGAATAGAGTTAGAAAGAACATGGGGATCTAGAAAAACAGGGTGCCATTTAGTAGTTAAATATTCACTATTTCAAATGAATCACATTGCACTTCAGTTACTCCAGTCCCAGAAAGCTGCAAAAAATCAGATGCTTGAAATAAAAAAAACAACAACAAACATCTTGGCAAAAGTGAGGTGATTAAAGAGAGAAGGGAGGGAAGGGAAGAGAAAAGATCTCTGATCAGCACTGGAATTCATGATTAGACATAACCATTGTATATATTTCTTCAGTGAAACAATGAAGTAGACATAAAAAAACTGATTCACAAAATAATAGAATCCAGAATATGCTGAGTTGGAAGGGACTCACAAGGATCATCAAGTCTAACCCTTAGCCCTGCACAGGACCATCCCCAACAGTCACACCTGTGTCATGGATTTAGCTCAATCAATACTAGATATCTAAAATTTATGTGTCTATTCTGTCTATAGGCAATAGCTGTAGGTTTCCAGAAATCTGTTTACAGTCTCAGAATAGGGTTTTAAAACAAACAGGGTGAGTCACCCATCCTAGCCAGCAGGAAAATGGATTTAGATGGGACCTGCTCCCAGTCTACTGCATGGGGTTTGTGAAAAAAAGAGTGAGGTACACTCTTTGTGAAACAAAGCTTGTTGAAGCTGAAGTTTCTGCCCTGTCAGTTGCCAGCCCAACACCACCTGGCCATGGGGTCTATGGTCACACTTTGGTAAATGCCTCGTGCCAGGGGTACCTGTGTCACCCCAGAGCCAGCCCCAGAAATCTCCATCACACTGACAGCACTGACAGATGGAGAGCTTGACTTAAACACATCTCTGCGTCTTTGTCTGTGTAAACAATATGATAAGCTTGCAATGCTTGTGTTCAGTTTCCTCTGGCTAACAAAACAACCTTCCTCACTATCTTTCTTCTTTCTTCCTTTCATGCTTGCCTTGTCTATTTATCATATTCTCTGCTGGTGGACTCAGATCTCTTCTCTGTTTTTGGGCAGCACAACAATCTTAATTTTAGGAGGGAGAAGAGACAGATTTAGGTGCTGCCCAGCTACAGATGAATGTCAGTTTATCATAAATTGGTGGCTGTGCTCTTTCCTTCCCTCTCCCACTCTGCTGTCTCTCATGTAGTGTTATCCATTTGCCTCCTGCTCTTTCTTTCGGAACATCTTAAATATAACAGCAAGCCAAAGCTTAGCTTTGAGCAAAGTTCCTCACTGCATTATACATGAGTTTGGAAACACGAGGAGTTTGTTCTGAATCCCACTTAGCCTTGTGAACCTTTGCAGGTGAATTTCAGGCCTATTTGGCTGGCGAAAACTGAAGTTTGAATCATTGAAACAACAGGGGGGCACGTTGGATCTCTTCTGCCAGGAAGGCTGAGGGAGACAGCATTTTATTTTCAGCCTTATTAAAACTTCTCTATAGAGAAGAAGTTGATCTTTTCAATCGCTCTTAATCTCCAGAGAAATCTCCCACTGATCCCAAAAATGCCGAACTTGCAATCTTGGAGCAGTTTTTAACCTGTAGTGCTGGAATGTTTCTAATGTTTCCAATACTGTTTAAATGCATCTCCCTCTGCCGATGACTCTGCTGTGGCTGGATGCTGCCAGACCCTACCATGTCTTTAATTTGCACAAGGACAATATTTGTTGTCCACAGACTTCTATGACCACCTGTGACAATCTATGCTGAGTGGTGGACCTTGAGATCCCAGGTATTGGATAGAGATGCTGAAGTACAAGCCTGCAGCACAGTTTCAGGTCTTTGAGAAATAAGAGTCTCACCTAACTCTGGGAATGGGATTCAACTTCAGCCTGTCCACATCTACTTTGGACAAATGTCTTTGTTTTTATGCGGCTGTCTCTGGATTTTGACAGACAGATTAGCCACATGTCCTACAGCAAGGTGTCATGTTTGTCTGAAAAATGCTGTCTGGGCAGGACTCCCTGAGCCCAGGCAGGCAAAGGGGCAGAGAGACAAAGAAGCCGCACTCCTCGAGAGGCTAGAAACTGTGAGAATACTTTCCGTGATGTGGATAGGATTTCTCTCCTGCCTGTGAGAGCCGAGGAGCGGAGCTGAGGCAGAGGCTCCTCTGGGATGAGATGTTCCGCCTGAGGGGATGGAAGTGGGGGAGGAAAGGAGGGGGGAGAATTGTCAGAATCTGGATCAAAATGAGTTTTGCGAAGACAAAAGACAACATCCCATCTAGTAATCTGAAGGCGTCGGCTGAGCCTTACCTGCTCCTTTAACATGCGCTGTTTAAAGATGATGAGCATGAGATTAACATCCTTTGTTTTCAGATCTTAGCTGCCTCCCTTCCTTAGCCTGGAGTGATTCTTTATCTCAATTGCCAGCTTTGCATGTCATTCAGTTCAACTTAATCGCAAAGATCCACAAATCAAGCGATTTCAGGCTGGGGTCTCTGCCTTACAAAGCCTTTGCACGTCAGCAAATAGGATTTTTGTGCACTTCCTCGTGGACTTAAAAAAGACATTTGCTCTCAGTTTACAGAATTTACAGAGTGCAATTTGGGCATTTCACAGTGCTCTTTGCATGAAGAGCCTTTTGAAGTCAGCGATCTCGGGTGGCCTATATGAGTGAATAGGCACTAGTACTGCATACAGAATCGCATCCCCGCTGGAAAGCTCCTAATTTAATGACCAAGCTTTTAAACCAGATTTAGGGTCAAGATCTTCATCTGATTTGAATAGGTGGAAATTTTGCACACTTAACGGTTATGCGAAGAATTACAACAACCGAAAACTACACCCTAATATTAGGTTATTCAACAGAGTTGTTGTGAAGCATTCACCTGCATATATCCTCAGATCTGCATGCAAAATAGCCAGCACACTTCAGTGGACATGTTTTACCCGAATGTTCAAATGTGGAAGGAAGTCTGAGAACATCGTGAAGTTGGACACGACTGCCTCTCAGTAATCATAGCACAGTAGGATATGCAAGATATGCAAATTAGCAAGATATGCAAACCCAAGGACATATGGCATATGGCTGGCTGAGAATTTGTGAGTTTTTTTGCCCATTACTGCATTCAATGGAGAGGAGAACTTGGTGTCAAAATTTAAATCATGTGTGATTTTGGATCAAGGAACAAGTCTTAACCGAAAATATTGCCCTTCTCAGAGCAAATATTAGATCCTGCGTCAAAGCACAACTGTTGGCGTCTTCTTGTTTCAAAGAAATATTTAAATTTTTATCTAAAATTTGACCTGAATTCTAAAAGAGCACAAATGGCTTAGTGTATTTCATGTAAAAAGTACATTTTTGGTTGACCCAAAAGGAAGAGAAGAAAAAAAAAAAAGAAAAGAGAAAGGCAGACTCACTCTAGAGATCACTCTCTAATGTTCTGGGGATTCATATAATTTTAGCCGAAATAAGCAGAGAGATGTAAACCACAAAGACTTTCAGGCTTTCTGATCCAGCATTATTACGTATCCAGCAGAGATCAATGCCTCAAAGAAAAATGTAAAATTCCCTGAAATGCCCCATTAAAGGTATACATTTGATAATGATTAGTATATGGATGTCTGAGGTTCCACCTTTTCTCCTTGTTAGGAAAGTCAGCTCAGTTAGCTCCATCTAAAGTGATGTTCCCCATTCAGGCATCTGGGATCACATGAATTTGTGCAGAACTGTGCTGGAGGAAAGCAGAGAAGATGTAGGTAACTTTGCTATCTATACAGTGGATGCACTGTTCTGCCAGGATTAACCACTCTTGCCTAAAAACTCAGTTCTTTCTGTAGGAGTTGTGGCAATACTTTGCACCACCATAACCAAGCGTTTAGGGAAAGATGCAATGTGGGATTTTGTAGCCAGTTGCTGTGGTTGTGTGAATGCTGAATGGGTATGTAGATAGGTATAATGGACCTCTGAAATTGGAATTTGGCTCTGGAAAATGTGTCAACTATTTCAGCTTTCCCAAAAGTGCCATGTCTGTAATGGCCACACGCTTATGGTTATAGGCTGTAGGCTGTGCCAAGGAATTGGGCACTGAGCTGTTTCACTAGAGCTATGAATACTGCTTTCTACAAAGTTGGAAGCTTCATTGTTTGTAATCATCTGAGATCAAAGATGGAGAAGATGCGTTTGTTGTTGCTTCTTCATGTCTTGGAGGGTCCTGGCATTTGATTCAGACAGCCTGATTTGTCTGTCTTTGCTGACATTTTAATAGCTCATCAGACCCAGTACTACATTTTGTATGAATGAAGGGATGACATGGGGAACTTCTGTCAGCATGAGGAAGCTCAGCACATCTGAATATCACTATTCTAATCCCAGCACCTCTTTCACAGGTAGTGGATTTGGAATTGAAGAAGAGATATAACACTTGTTTATGTGGATCTAAGGGAATCAAAGCCTCCCTGCTCCATCCAGACCTTTAAAAAAACCAAATAGTCCTAGATCTGTAAGGAAGACCTTGTTTGTCGTGAGGAGCTGTAAGGCTCTCAGGACTCCTTTCTCCACGACCTACACAAATTCAAGGAAGGCAATCTCACCTGAAAGGTGAAAAGGTTGACCAACCCTTCAAAACAGAAGCAGGCATGGGGAAAGATGGGAATAGAGGTGCTTTGCAATGGCCTCATTTCTCAAAACACCTCCTATGTTCCATAAAAGCAGGATGTTAATCCTACTTTTTTCCAGTTTTTCCCTTGCTGAGAGATAATTTCCCTCCTAGTGCAATAAATGTGGATACAATCATCTCTCACAACTGATCAAGTCTATGGGCTCCATTTCATGGCTGCTGAAGTAAAAACAATGGCTTTGCTCTGCCCTGCTCTCCCCACAGAGGCAGCTGAAGCCTCAGTGGTTCCATTGAACCATCAGGTTTGTCAGCATAAACCCACAACCCCCAGTGGTTTCTGCTCACTATACAGCTGAAGTGAAGTGAGAAAAACTTGTGTTTCCCAGTTCAGAGTGGGTTTGCCACACAATCTGAACATATTTGGGGTGACCTCTCCTGAAAGCTTGTGCTCTAAGGACACAGGTACATTAATGGATACTACAGGAGAAGCTGCTGGCAGCTTTATCAGAGCTGTTACCGTAAAAGAGACGACACCCCACTCTCTGAGCTGCAGAGTAGTCAGTCATGCGACTTGCTGCGTGTTTGCTTTTCCATATCAGCTTTAAGGAAAGGCAGAATTAAACGTTACACAGGATGCAAACATGGGGATGTGCTCAAACATACACAGGTTGTATGCAAGGATAGCTGCACACACAAGCATGCACACAGTCCACCCTGCCAAGGCTGGTAGGAAAGAGCTTTTATGAGGAGTGTGAACACCTCCTAGTGAGAAGCCTGTTTTGTCTTTGAGAAAAGTTGCTTTTCTTTTACAAATAAGGGCTATTCTTTTAAGCTGTTTTTTTGAGGTGTCAAACATAAAAATGAGATGAGACGTCAATCAGGGCCCAGGGGGATGGGGAAAGGGAGAGAGAGAGAGACAGAGAGCCTGAAAAATGCTTCCAATGCAGGCAGCTTATTTTTAAGCACAGAGCATGTTGCAGCCAGCTGGATCTTTGGAGAAAAAGATGAATTTCTACCCATTTAAACATGAATAAGGTGAGATGAAGGGAGGGGGGAAATCCATGAAGGTGAAAAGCCTTTTTTTCCTTTCCCTGGTTGTGATGGATGATTTCAGCCTAAAGTACTGAGCCTCCCAGTGAAGAAAATATCTACAGTGATTTTGATAAATAAATGCTTAGACCTTGCATTTGCCACCTTGATGTTGGAAAGAAAGAAGTTTAAGCTGCAGTGGGGTTTTTTTACACAGTGCTCAGAAGGCTGGGACAATCCTGCCACTCCTGCATTAAGAAGAGGAGTGAGCATTATTTCTTGCTTGTTTTTGTTTGTTTGTTTGGTTTTGTTTTAAAGTTTTGTTTGTTTGTTTTTGTAGCGTTTTTTCTTTTTTCTCT
>VZRE01014719.1:44161-82901 GCA_013396775.1 Cephalopterus ornatus
TTAACCTTCGGTGTACTGAGTGTCTGCTTGTGTCTCTTATCCCCTAACTCCAGTTTCCAAAGGCCATTGAGTTAGTTTCCCCTCAGCACATGGGAAAGGGCAAACAAGAGTAAAAACATATTCAAATGGAGCATATATCCAGTCCTTTCAATCATTTTCCCAGCTTGGGGATTCCTGATGAGGACAGCGGTTCTCCTCCAAAAGGCAGTTGTACATCCTCTCCCACATTCCTGCCCAACAATGAAGGGTTTGAACCTACTCAGCATGAGTGTGGAACTACAGAGAACCAGATAAAAAAGGCAGAGCTAAATGGAGAACACAAACACATCTCTGAGCTACACTAATGAGAACATAACTAATATGTTGCGTATTCCCAGTAGCATGAAAGAAACATAAGGGAAGCACAGGCATTCAAAGGTATTATTTCACCAGCTGTAAGCTAGTTTCAATCGCAGAAGGGTCTGTGTATTTATGTATTTAAGTTCCTCTACTGGTTTCTTATACCCTCAAAAATGCTCTAAACTTTGAATCTGAGACTAAATTGCTTGACTGTCTGTGGAAAGCTCCATCAAACCCCACCATCCTACATATAGTGGCAGGGGTAAGCTTTGGTTCAGTAAAGGTCTGAAGAGACTCCTGAAATCCTGCATGACCCTTTTTATTCCCTCTGAAGTTTGTTTGGCTCAGTTAGTAACCACAGAGCTACCAAGAGGCTCCAGATTCACCCAAGCTGCAAGATGAAAGGAGGGTTATAAGGAGGGCTATAAACAAGATATCAGTGTTTTTTAACCCCTCTGCAGCAAACCGTGGCAGAGGTGGCAGCAGACAAGAGTGCAGATGTCCATATCATTTGCTCCCCGGTATATCAGGGGAATGACAGGTCAGCACTTGGGTTTGCTGTGATTTGCATTTCTGAGACGAGAAGGGTAACAAATTGAGGTGACATGACAGCAGGAAGTGTTTGTAGCTGTACTGGCCCTTAAGAAACCAGAGACAGGACAGGCAACGTGACATTTCTTATTTGGCCGACAGACAGACCATTCCAGGAAATATTTCCAGAAGAGGATGCCTATCCTAACACCTGAAAAAGATGTGGGAAAGCTTTTCTATTTAACCTGTCACAGGGTTTCCTTTTCTGTGAGAGTGAGGAAAGTGAGAGGAATATAAGAAACGAAATTTTTTTCCACCCACAGTGTCACATTCTCTCCAACTTGCTGTGCAGATGTAGATAAAGCACAGACTGCCCTTCTTTCCAAATTGGTGCAGGCCCTGGCTGTGACAGGGCTGTGCCAAAAGGCAGCTGTCCTGAGGACTTGCTGAAGGCACTGTGTAAGATCACCCTTCTGAGGCTTTTACTTTTTTATTCCTGTTCCATCCCAGTGAAGCTGATTTGTGCACTGGGGTCAACTAACGGTCTCTATCAGTGCTTTTTGCAGTAGCAATTAATTTGTGTTAAAAGAGAGCTTTTACTGAGAGATGGGTGAAAGCAGGAGGGAGAAGTGTGAGACATTGGAGACAGGCTTCTTTTGGCACTGCTCTTGCCTGTTCCCCCTTTCAGGGCCTATTGATGCCTGACGCTGCTCTGCAAACAGCCAAATGCTGCTCATCGGTCTTCCTGGGCTTTGCATTCTCTCCTTGGAGGACACCTGCCCTTAAACAAAGGAGCTTAAACTGGCTGAGGGAGAGGAAAATACCGACACTGTTTCTCAGGCTGAGAGGAGGTTGACGAAAAAAAGAAGTTTATGATTGCAAGAACTTCAGCAAGGATATTTCTGCAATGTCTAATTGGAAGACAAGCTTTTGAGAGGGGAAAAAATTAATCGAAAATGTGAAAGTTTTCCTACCAGCTCAAGCCAAGGTGGAAGATATTATCCAAATTGAATTACCTAAATCCCTTCAGGCCTTTTGGCAGGTCTTCTAGGCAGGTGGCTTGTTGTGCAGGAGGAAAATCAGCACAAAAAAGCCCTTACTATGCAGGCTGCAAAAGTTTCCCTGCTTTGTTTCTCACATCATGTTTAAGGGATTCCTCTTCTGCCCAGTGGAGCATCTCCATTGACTTATAGCAGCCGGAGAGCAGACCCCTTGGCAGATATGTGGCTTTCCCTTGCTGAAACAGCTGATATATTACATCCCGGAGGAAATTGCCTCTGAGTACCTTATAAAGCAAAACCAGAGTGTACATAGGAGCATGGTTTGAAGTCTTAACTCAAGCAAAAGTCCATGGCAGAGGAGAAAGATTTAGCTGAATAGGAATAAAGAATCTATGCTTTTGGGGTTGACAAGATATTTTGGATATGCTATGGGGAATGCTGGAGTGTAATGGACTGGGCAAATACAGGGTATCATAATCATTGATTGAAAAAATCTGTATCTAGAAACTCCAGCTCTTCCATTAACTAAAACATCAGCTCATCTGAGTTTCTCAGAGCTTAGCCCTGTCAGAGTTTGGGAAGACATGGTCTAGCTCTTTCTTAAGCAGTGTTCAGCACAGTTATTTAGTTATTTTAAATGGCACTATAAACAAATCTAATTTACCAAGTTCCCAAATAATTTAAAACATCTATTACAGAAAATAACACTAAAGACAGAGGGAAAAGAAGCCAAAGTAAAGACCCCAAATGAGGCAGGCTTTGCCTATTAATCTTCCTTGTGGAAAGTAGATCTGCACCAGAAGGACTGCAGTGTTGGGCAGTGGGTTGTAATTAGTTCTCTGTCAGACAAAAGTGCTCGTCCTTTGGGTCCACATGAACCCAAATGGGTGGTGAGGGAAAGAAAAATTTTCTTAGGCCATTTCAGAAGTCTCACTTTGTGCCGAAAAGAAACACTCTGAGGTGAGCCACTGACTGCATAGTGAAGCACTGGGCAATTTTGCAGCTTTCACTGTTGTTTCTCGTGGGTTTTTCACAATATGATTTTGGGTGAAGGAAAAACAGAAATATCTCGCTGAAGCTGGCCCCTGTGGGTTAGAGTGTGACTGAGCATAGGCCATGCCTTGCAAGCTGGGCAGAAGAGTTTTTCACAGGAGGAAACCATATGATGGTCTCATCATGCAAAGCTGTATCAGACCTCTGCTTCCCTGCTTTTACACTGCCTGAAAGTCACCTGTCTTCATCACCTTTACTCATAAATACTGAAAACTGTCTAACTCCTGTCAAGGAATTGTAGAAAATGTGGTGATGAAATTAATCCCACAGTTTCCTTCTGAAATATATTTGTTGTCCAAGTATTAAGGGTAAGCAGTAAAACAAACCCGTCAATCTTACCAAATCCATCCTTTCTAAGGCTTCCTATGCTACCCATGCACTCTTTGAAGCCCATCCTGAATTTCATCTCCCATGCTAAAACTATGAGCTGCTGAGGTGTAAATCTGGAACAGCACCACTGATTTCAGGATGGTTTGGCTGGATCTACACCAGGCTAAACAAACAGGTCAAGGAAGAAAGCATCTTTCATAGGCACTTTTATGGTCTCTAAAAGCGTATTTTCCATTACATTGTCTAGTTAACTAGATAAATGTGGTAAGTACTAAGGATATAAGGATCTTCCAGGTCTCAGGCTGCCTCAGTGCAGGGAAGTTCTGGGACTAAGGCTGCACATCTCTGTTCTCTGCTAGAGGAATCACTGTTTGGATTAGGTGGCACAAAGCACTGTCCTAATGGAGAACTTAATCCAAAGATGACACTAGGCTTGCATCCTATAACTCAACTTAACTTTCAGAGGAAGAGTATTCCTGAAACCTCCTCAGGTTTTGGGAAACCTCACATCCTTCTTGTCAGTCCCAGCAAGAAGGCCAAGAGCCTTAACTTGGCTTTGTCCATGTCTCATTGTATTCCTCTGGATTACCAAGGAGCATAGGTAAACTAGCGGGAAATAGTGTAGAGGAGACACTGTTACTGCTCACTGAATATGCTGATAGGGTTCACCAGTGCGCGGGGGCTGGATGTTCCTCATGACAGGGAAGGGAAATGTGAATCCTGTTTGTTTCTGCTTTGAAAAATTAAATGGCACCTGTCGACACATGCCCATGTGCATGGATGCTCCCTATTCATGTGCACACAGAAGCAGCCCTGGTGTTTAGTTTGGTAGAGCCCAAAGGTGTGTCTTTATTTCTGTATGTTTTTTTTTTAACTCGACAATTATGGCCTTTTCTGTGCATATGCAACAGTTGTATTTTGGTCTTTTCCAGCTGGAATGAAACTTACAGTCCAAAAGAAATGAAAAGAGAAGAGAGTTGGGAAGAGTAAGCGAGCGAAATACGAAGAGCTGAGTGCCAGAGGCTGCCATCCAGAGATTTTTTTTTTGTCTCTCCTTTTCCAAGAAAACCAGAGGGAAGCAGTGATGGGCATCAGATTCCACTGGCATGGAAAGGCTGGCTCTTTGGGAAAGATGTCTAGGAATGCCATGAGCATCTACATATCCCATTTCATTTTCAGGGAAAGAGATTGATTTAGAGTAAGCAGAACTTTCCTCCTCCACCTTTCCACTATGCTGTCACAGACTGGGACTTTTGGACGTACTCAGTGTTGGTCACAGTCAAACAACCTGGCCTTTTTGTAAAGCATAACATGTGCCTTCCAGCAGTTATGGCAATATTTGGGGTTTGGGAAGGTTTGGAATCAGCTCTGGTTCTGACGCAAATTTCTGTGGCCTGGGGCACATGACTTTGCTTTTTTTGTGACCAGCTTTGCTCATTTTCCCTTGGAAACCAAGAGGATTTACTCTAGCCCTGAAGTGCAGCATGTGTATACATGCTTGGCTAGGCCATGAAAGATTTGTTCAACACCCTGAGCCTTGAAGCTGAGCTGGAAGTGGATGGAATTGGAGTAGGTCCCATTTGGGTATTTTCTGACGGAAGTTATGCTGAAGCAGGTGCGTAAAAGAACCTTCTTCACGTCTTGCAACATCTTTTTGACCTGTCTTAGTATCACTAAACACACCAAGATTACAAAATTGTTTCATAAAGACCCCAACTAAGCTTGGGCCCAAAGAGTGGTGGTAGTCTTCACAGATACATAAAATCTAAATGAAAGTTGCTTCCTACTGTAAAGTCATGCAGAGTGGTGTGCTTCATCACACTTCCTTAGCTACTCATCCAGTATCGACTTCTGAATCGCAGAGAAAATATTTCTCTGTCTATACTTGCCTCTATCCCAGATAGAGGAAAGAGGGGAGAGAAGAAAACCCCATTCTCGAAGAAGGCAAAGATAGAGAGGAACAGGGCTAGTAAGTCAAATAACAGAGGGATGTCTCAGTTATGGTAACCAAGCAGGTCTTACAGCATTGATGTGGACAAATACTGAAGGTCAAAGGAGGGGATTTCTAACAGACCTGCTGTAGATATGGAGTAAGAGTACCCTTGCAGACAACATTAACCACTGAAGAAGTCTTTGCTTGGGAGCCAAGAGCTACATGTACTGCTTCACTACACTTCATTCAAACTCCATAAACTTTGCTTTTTATCCAGTATAAAAAAAGTTCTGGGAGAATCAGATTGGCAAAAAAATAAAAGCTTCTGCTTTACTCGATTTTGTAGGTTACATTTTACAAATATTTAGTGGGCCAATTCAGGTAGGGCTTATTTTTTATACAAATACGTGCATTTATGTGTATATATGTGTAAACATATATACAAAGTACACAGTGATGTTTATGCATGTTACATATTATATACACACATATGCACACACAAACATGTCTGTGTGTCTGTCTATCTATCTGTCTATCTATCTATCTGTCTGTCTATCTATTTATCATCTCCCAGAAATATTTCTATTACAGGCATAATTTTCTTTCTCACCCCTGATGTAAGTCTCTTTTTTAACCTTCTCTGAAAACACCTCCAGAGTCTCATTCTGGTGCCTAATTGGCCTTATCATTAGGATTTTTTTTAACTAATGTCTAAGCTAAATGTTTCCTTTTTAGGATTCAAGCCATTGCTTCTTGTTATGCCTCTTTCAATGATGTCTACATAATATGGATTGATACGCTAGTCAGGGATGGTTTCAAAAGAATCAAATAGTATCCATTAAGGAATGGCAATATAGGAATGAGTCATATAAAAATATCCATCTATCTGTATATATATTTCTCTCTGTGTGCAGATGGACACACAAACCTCTTCAAGTACACACATGCACACACACAAATCAAACTGCTGCATTTTCAAGGATTTACAACACTTAAAAGTCCTTAGACCCATAATGGCATATTATCTCAGTCCCTGGATATTCTAAACCACATGATTATTTCCTTGCAGAAGCCAAGTAAGTCGTGGCTGTCAGAAACACAGCTTGTCTGCTGCTAACTAGGACAGTCGTGCTCATTTTGCATCCTTGTGATCCCTGCTTTTAGATAGTGAAAGGTGAGATAAATCCCACCCAAACCCTCTAAAGCTGTAGGTCTGAAACTAGTCATTGTTTTAATTATATATGTTTGTGAGATCTAGTGAAAGGGGCCTCCAGGCCCTGATTAAGATCTCTATTTGCTGCTCTAATGCAAAACAGTATTATTAATAGTGTTAGTAATAAGCAATACAGAATGCAAATCCTGAGAACCCGTTATCAAAGCCTGTGCCACTTTAATAGTTGAATGTTTATAACGTACGTTTTGATCTTAAAATCACAATCTTTAAGGGAAGTAATTTATTATTATTATAGCTTCAACTCCACTAACCATGTGTTTTTCCGTCACTTTCCTCATTACTAAGTGATGGGCTGGTAGTGACACCAGACTTTCCTCAGACAGGATATGATTGTGTAAATGCTGAGATTGAGCAAGAAGGACTACTTTTAGATGGACAGTGTAGCTATTGAGATCAGAGTTCACTTTCTGTTGCAGATGATTGGGGTGAAAAATGCCAACAGGACTTTTTCTTGTTGGTGCTCAGAAATGTTTAAGTATAATCATTAGACAGAAGTAATTACTGTTTTAATGAACAATTTATTGCACAGTGATGCTCAAACTAGAACTCTTTGATCATCACAGTAGACTCTTCCCTATTTCTGTCCCCAAAGCCCGTTAGAATAATTTAACTCACCTAAGTTTCAGCACAGCTTGTTGTCACCGGAAATTAGCTACTTTGTCCAATGCAGTTTCAAATTAGACAAGATAAGCAGAAGAGGCTCTGCCACTTCACTGGATGGACCATCAAAAGAAAATCTCACCAAATCTCATAACTGTCATATTCTCTCTGAGGTTTTCTTAGTTTTCAGGCTTCTTTTAATTTATTTTTTTTCTTAATTTTCAACCTTCTTTTAATTGTAATTTATTTGGTGCTGACAAGAACACCACATCTTCAGTTTGCCCCTTCCCTTTCATGCAGAGTTATCGTAACTTCACTGCTTGAAGTGATAAGAACCTCTCCTTGAAAACTTTTCCTATGCCTTTCTTTGACTCATGTGTTCAGTTAGACTTTTATTTTGGCCTTCCGAAGAGTGCAATCTACACACTGAGTAACATCACAGCTACACAGAATTGAACCTTTGTTCTGCATATGCCACATATTTGCTATAGAGATGCTAAAATCGGGGGTAGCTTTTCCAAAACTCTTTTATTGCTTTATGGTTCACTGTTGATGCGTTTGTGGAATGACAGAAGACAAACTGACCTCAAAGGCTGGAACAAATGAAAATGAAATGGAAATATGAGCAGTATCTTTCCCATCTAATCTTAGACTCTTACAGAAGGGGATACAAGGTCCTCCATCTCCTTCTTGCATCTGACATAAGAAGGATACCAAATGAACATTCAGCAAATTTCATTTCTGAAGATTACCTCCTACAAATCGGAATATGAGATCTTAACTTTGCTGCTGTAAATTAATAAAAAAGCTCTGTAAGATCAAACCGTGTTTGCTACAATCCTCCAGTTACCACAACTGTACTGTGTAAAAAATGAAAAATAACAACAAAAACCCACCAAAAAAACCCCATGGGAAAAGTGTGAAAAAGGAATAGAGCCACACATGAACCCGTCTCAGTTTGGGCCAGAGAGATGCAAACATCACCAGGGCAACAGAGATATTTATGAGTGTCTGGAAAAGCATGCAGAGCTGAGATGCTGAAAAACATCATTGCTCTCATAAGAATTTCTCATCCCTTTGGCCAGGCTACTATTATACTATGCATTTAAATGCTATTTGGTATATTGTGTGGTTTCCTTTGTTTCTTTGTATCAGGATGGAGACTTAGTTATCTAATATTGGAAAAAGGGGAAAGAAAAATAACCTGTTTCTACAGTAGCACATATCGATATATTGGGATTTCATCTTACATAGCTGAATCATTTGTATCTGACAGTTACAACTACATTGAAGATGTTAGGCTTCACAGATAAATTAATTCTAAGAAATGCTTATAAATCTAGAGAGCTGCATCCATTGACTTCTGCTCCAAGCTGAGGCAGAGTAACCACATTTTTAGAAAACGGCTTTCCTGTTGCTGTGACAAAAGAGTTTTTGGTGGAAGTCATTCACTTTTTATTGCTTGAAAAGGACAGTGCCAGGGTGAAAAATTTCATAGTCATGATGTTAATGAACATAAATCACAGGTTAATTTCACCAACACTGGTGGCTCTGGGAAGACTTTCTAATGAAAGGGATGTGTGATATCATTTGGTTAAAACGACGTAGAAAAAGGAATCAACTTTCTCCCTTAATGGTGCGCTGAAGAGCAGGTGCCTCTGGACTTGGCCAAAGCGGATGTGTGAGGCAAGAGTGTTGGAGGTAGCAGGGATGTCAAATGGAGGATGTCAGTCATGGGCATCTACCTAAAAGGTGACTCATTGAGCCATTCATTCATTTATGGGATAAAGATTTCCCTGGGCTAAATACTGTGGTATTCATTAAGCAACAATGGAAATGCAATCCTTGAAATCATGTCTTCGCTCATCAGTCAATCAAATGCTAACCACTTCTTAGAAGGAATAATGAGAAAAGGGAAGGAATGGGAAATAGTGAGATTAAACCGTAATATATATAATTTGTATGCTTTCTAAATAACATAAAATTATGCTTTTTCTTGGTTGGAGCTGCAGCAGAATGTTTTTGATGCTTTTATTTCCACCATATGTCAACTACATTAGTACATTTGTGCACACACACAAACTTCCTTTACCGTACTACCATCCATTCCTTCACTGAGTCCATAATCACTTCTGTTCTACTTCTACAAAATTTTCATGGCCTGAAAACAGTCAAAACAGAGTTTTTGCCTAATTAAAACCTGTAGCTGAGAGAATCAAGCTGAATATGAAGAAAGAGAATGAAAGAATTGCTAAGTACTTTTTATGGTCTACTAGCTAAACTACACGGACCCTCCAGCATTCTGGCAAAACCAATGCACATATCGGCTCTTTTCTTATTTAATTTGCTGGTGAGTGTGGGGGTGCTACTGTGGCCACTGGCAGCTCTCCCAGAACTAAGTTTTTTGAAAAAGTCCTGTAGATGCAAAGAAGCACCTCAAAGAACCAGTATGCCTGTATTTTTGAACATAGTCATAAGTCATTGCAGAGATAACGCGTATTTCTACCTGACAAACAAGCACTTGAGAAATTCTCATTTCTTTCCAGTGGTAACTCTTTATATAACTGGACGGAGTTATGTAAAGGAGAAGGATTATTTCCCAGAGAGTGAAGCAGAACATTTATATCTTCCTCTCCCTATTCCCATGCTCTCCAGTCAGCACAGTTGATATTCTCCACAAGGAAAAATAGGTATCAGAGTTCTTCTGGGAGGTTTTCCTGAGGTAAAGAGTAGGGGAAATAGGGACAGTGGTGAAAAATAAAGAAAAAAAAACCCAAAGAAATTATCTTACAAGTTGTAGAACTTCTCAGAAAAGAGAGCAGTGAGTAATATTCAGGAAATGTGACTGCAAGTGCCTCAGGTGCCTCCCCAGTAGGTGGGTTTTACTAGGTGCCAAGTTCACTCTCTGGCTAGACAATCACCTACAGGAAGCTCTTGGCTTAGGCAGCATTTCTGCTGGGCAGACAAAAATCAGCAATGCTGAGAGGATGGTCCCACAGACTCGTAATGAAATGTCTTGCTAATGAGAGATGAGTTGGGCTGGGTACAAAGATCATTGCAAGGTGCTGCTGTATATGAGGACATCTGTCAAGAGCAGTTGACCTGCCAGAAACAAGCCATTTCAATTGGATGTGACTCAAACTTCCTCTATCTCTACATGATATTTGTATGCTCTATGGAATAAATGTTTCTGGTTACCTTCGTTAGCATGTGTCATTGAATATATAATGTCCTGTCAGTTCTAGTAGTATGTTCTATTGACTATATAGCTCCTGCAAAGCTCATGTTGAGTTAATGTACCCGATTTATTTATACAGTTCATTTTGCTTTATTTCCAGAGACATGCTGTGACCATACTGTGATGCAGATCCTGTGAGAGTGACTGTAATACATAAACCCAGTGAACAATTATCTCCCAAACACAGCTTCACTGACACAAATCAGTGGAGTATAGTTCTTCACTTACATTTAAGAGCTGGTGGTCGCATACCAAATGTGGAGTGTAATCAACTGGGAGTACAAGCAATGCATTTGTGAGCAGAAATGGAGGTGCAGGAGGAAAAAGCCAACCAAAGAGCTTCACTAGTAATAATTTGGAGGATAAAACAAGTTTTGTGGTGTGGGTGTACTGATAAAAATAATCTCTCTGAATGTCTATATTTTTTCCCGAGTTTTCTGGTAGATAGATAAATAGAGAAATAGATAGATAGATAGATAGATAGACAGACAAATAGATAACAAGTTAGATAAATAGAGTGCTTTTTAAATGGGATTTTTGTCTTATGATGCTTGCATTTGGAATTAACAAACATTTTGTCCTTTGGCAAGGGAACTACACTGTTTTTTTCTTCTGTCTGCAAATATTTTCTTTTTTCCTGGATAACATTTACTTCTCCGTACATTTTATTTTGACTACTCTTGCAGTAAAGCTGCTCTGTATACAACCTGAGATGGTATCATTTTACTGTTGATGGAAACTAGTAAGTTTTCTGGAAACTGGAAAAATGTTCAAATTTCCAAGAGTAGAGTGCTGCAGAAACAAAGGGATCCCACAATCACTGACATCCTCTCTCTGTAGTTTCAAATAATTCTGAGAGTGCTTAAAACTAGATGCTTCAGACCTGGAACAATCATGATATGTATTCCAACTAACAGGCGGTTTTATAGGGTAGGTGTGAATATTTGAGACATTGTCCAAACAGTGTTCAGATGTCTTTACAGAAACTGAGATTTCATCATTATAGTCCCTATTATTTAGGATACAATTCTTGTCACCAAAAGATGGAACTTTGGGCTGAAATGAATCTTGTTTAAACTCCACTGACCATATTGCTTAAGTCACTGTTGACTATGGAGGCAGCCAAGAAAAATTTCCTTGGGTACAGATGTATACCCTGAAGATGCA
Source organism: Cephalopterus ornatus (assembly GCA_013396775.1). NCBI lineage: Eukaryota > Metazoa > Chordata > Aves > Passeriformes > Cotingidae > Cephalopterus > Cephalopterus ornatus. Next base: position 55,588 of record VZRE01014719.1, read on the forward strand.
CATATTCAATCAAAGGAGATCACTGTCTTGATTTTGAAGTAAACAAAATTAAGGAAGATGAAGCCCAGCACTATGCATATTTTTAAATATTGTAATAACAATAATCATCATCATCATCATCATCATCATATTAGCGAGACTTCCTTATTCCATGACTTTGCAATTACTTTACACTGTCTACATTCATGTTTGTAGTTCCTCCAGGCTTCATGGTGACAATATGGCATCAACGAGAAGACAGCAGTTTTGATTGTGAGATTGCTTCAAAGTCCTGAAAAGCTAACAAATGTCTTATCCACTGTCATTCCTATCACTTTGAGCTTTGAGCTCTGAGATATTTAACTTGCGTTGTGCTATTCTGCCTTTGTGGAATATTGGCGAGGAGAATTAGAATGTCTTCATGTGGGCAGTGGCTGCCACCTGTGTAAGCCCAAAGCCACTCTTTCAAAATGGATGAATTTCCTCTCCCCAAGTGTGTCTCAATTGATTAAGTCATGTCACGGTAGAGGAAAAACTAGAAAAGTAGAAATAAGTTATGTGAGAGGTGTGGGACCACCGTATAGGGGGAGTTTCATTCTGCTGGCATTTCTTTGGGTGACAAATTCAGCCACTGAGAGCTGAGGTTTTTTCCCCCCACTCTCTGACCTCACAAACCCAGCAAGTGGGTCATAGCTCAGTCTGTCCATCTGCGACACAGTATTCAAGGCCGTGGAGATAAAGGGCATGGTACACCCCCATAAACACCTTTGGTGGGCCCTGGCCTTAATCAGGTTGGAAAGAATGGACATTAAATATCAGTCAAAAGAATCCGAGGCTCTGTCCCTCAAGAAGTCAAGACATGGTTTGCTGATGCTTAAGCTGCTGGCAGGAACAAAAAGACCACTTTGCCACAGCAGTCGTGTGCAATGTGTCTCCTGAAAAGCCAGTGCAAGGCAGGGCAAAGGGAGAGTAGGATTTCAACCTTCACTCCAAGCTGCCTTGCTTTCCTGGGTTTATGTCAGGCCCTTAGTGTTATTTGAACATAGTTTTTCTGGTTTAATTTGCATAATTGATGAGATGGAAAATTATCTCGATGATTGATGGATGTTCTGCATGCACGAGGGTTTGTCACAAAATATAATGCATCCGTAGGATGAGCCTGCTGCTCCTGCCATATTATTTCCCAACAGGGCTATAAAATTCTAACTTAACCCCGCAGGTTTTTAGGTTTCTTTTCTTTTTAATTTTACAATATAATATGCAACACGGTAAACAAACACAAAGACACAGCATCAACTACAGTTACCATCTTTCTTCATCGTACTCCAAGGACATGGAGTGATAAAAGAAAAAAGCTGCATCACACTTGTGGAGTTGACCCAAGACTTTCCTACATGAGGTGTTCTTGCTCTCAGTAGGCTTGTTCTATAGCTCTATCTATACATTTCCACCTGCTTGAGGGATGGTCTATATATTTCAGACATTTACATTTACAAAATTTTCTTTTTATTTGCAATGGGTTAACAGTGTGTATACCACAATTTGTGTGATGAGTGGACTTTATTTTGATAATTGCTTGTAGATATTTTTATAATCAAAAGACAAGGCCAAGCGCAAAAGTACTTTTTGGTACTTAACAATGTTTCTTCCCGAGGGAAGCCTGACTTTCCTGTTCAGCAAAGCAATGAGACACAAGAGTGACTTGAAGCCTGTCCTAAAGTTGAGTGTGAAGCAGCATACACTTGGAGTCCAGCATGAAGTCTGTTTTCCTAGTATCTAACCCAACCTCCCCTGACACAACTTTAGGCCATTCCCTCAAGTTCTGTCACTGATCACCACAGAGAAGAGATCAGTGTCTGCCCCTCCTCTTACCCTCCTGATGAAGTTGTAACTGCAGCGAGGTCTTATGAGGAAAGCAGGGAGAGAAGAAGGATGAGAAAAGATTTTTCTTGTTCCTCATATTGATCATACACAAAAATTATGAACAAGATTTCTAGGGCATTTTCAAATTGTTTCAGCAAGCTAAAAGCATAGGCTAAGTCTAAGACTTTCACAGCACTTGAAGGACAGTTTTGCTGTGTCAGATTGGTTTTCTAAACAACTCTAGTTTTGGTATAAGGAGGACATAAGGACATAACTGCAGTGATGTCAGTGAGGCTGGAAAGATAAACAATTCTGGCAGTCTTCCAAAGACTGAAGAAAAGGTACCAGAGTAAAGTATTTACCCCAAGAACTCATTACTGTGGCAACTTATTGTACTGAATGAAAATTTACTTCAGTGGGAATTTGCTCTCTGAGTTACATATGGATTCCTCCAAATTGTGAATAGATCTAATCTGCTTTTCTCAGTGATTTAATACACTTTAGTTCACATTAACAAGAAGATAAAAACAGGTTTCCAGTATTAAACCTGTATGTGGTACTATGCATTTTTTCCATCATATAGCATACATCATTAATGTACCCTGCAGAAAAAGGATAACTCAGACCAAGAAAGTAAAAAAAAAGTAAGAACTAGAGGAAAGCATTGACAATATTGTGTCTATGCCCCTAGAAAATGACTTCAAACCTGAAACTATTCAACTTCTAAGCACTGAGGTAGAAAAATCGTATGGTACTGTTCATGGTTCTTTTCCAACAGGGAACTTTTCTACCAAGGAAAATGAAAGACATTATCTCCATCCCTGGTCCACGCATAACGCTGCTCCAGTCTGAAGTGACAAAGGCTTGATTAGTTATGATCGGCTGCTACAGCTGAGGCAATACAGAACTCCAATCAATTCCCCAGCAATCAATTCGTTACACTGAAGTCTCTTTCCCTCCATCTGCAGCTGCCTGACATCCATCAGGGCCCCCTTCTCCTGCGCAAGTCCTGGTGAGCATCTGAAGATAGCTCAGTGGGCTGAAATGGAGATCACTGGCTCGGAGAGCTATTGGGCAGAGAGGTGGGAAGCGTTAACCCTCTGGAGCTGAGCAGCTCAACTGCACACTTCAAGTTTCCACTGCAATATTATATTTGACATTCAATTTGAAACCCTCAACTCCTTTAATGCAACATCTCGGCACAATGATAGTAATAAGGCAGTACCACTTGCTTTCAATTTAACTACCAAAGGCAAAGTGGAGAGGGGAAAAAAACAGCCTCAATTATGTTAACCCCTTTGCTGCTAGCTCAGTGTGGGATTTCATAGCTACAAAATTCTGTGTTAAAATAAACTGGAGAAGAAAATGGCAGAGCAGTGCTTTTTCAGCTAGTAGCTAAAATGCTTTGTTTTGTTGTGTTTTGCTCTCTGAAAGTGCCAGAGGCTGCCATTTGCTCTGAAAATTTTAACAAAACTGCATGGAGATGGGGCTGCTTTATGGTAGACCTATCACCTTGCATACATGGCAGGAGATAAACAGTTCAAATCATAATTTTCTGAATGCAGGAGCCACAGTAAGCCTTGATGGGGCCCTCATCAGGGTCACTTTGATGCTTCAAAACTCTAGCTACATGATTTTGTCATCATCCCACAACAATCAAAATGATAGTGGTTGAAAGTACTCTGAATTCTCCCCTGTCCAGAGAAGTGAGTGGAAAACAGCTCTCAATGTCTCTGTTTTACAAATGGGTAAACTGAGGTCCAGTTTTGATGGGATATGGAAATTTTGTTCACTGTTCAAGACAAAATACTGACTGTTAACTTCTAGGGGTTTTCAAGGCTCAGATATGGGGCTGTAAGTTCTGGAGAACTTAGAAACACCATTTCTATCCCAAATTTACCTCTAATCCTAAAACAAGCAGGACTGTCATCCAGAATTTTGTCAGCCTTCCAGGATAAGAAAATACCAAGTCTGTCTGCGTTACACCAAGTTTTGCTCAGCTCTTCTACTGTTGTTTACCATTAATTAGACTCAGGGGATCTGAACACAGTTAGTCAAAGCAGGGATCAGTGTGGGAGAAAGGGGACATAGACCTAATGAATTAAATCCAAAGGTATTCATACCATGCATAAATGAGTAGGATAAGGATTTTTCCTTCTGGTAACTTCATTTCTTTCTCTTCTAGTCTTTTCTCACCTTCCTTTCCCTTTGACCATGCTTCTAGACGTGTACTGTGGAGGATGGTATAAAACTTCCCATCTGCCTCTTCCCAGCTTGTCCTTAGACAGCCAGTGAATGTCAGAGATCTAGTCTCAAACTATTTAAAAACATTTAGCCAGCTTTACACAGCAACCCTTTGGTCAAACTTTCTCTGCTTTAGGAAAGGACATGTCGCCCCTCTCGGCAAATCAATTATTCAGACGCTGTGATAGTCCGAGGCATCGTACCAGTAATAAAGTAGTGAATTATTAATCACGGCTTGTGCCGTTTCGATTAGAATTGGGAAATTCAGGATTAAATTTCTGGCACCCTGTGTCTCGGATTGAGCTCAGTCCAGCTGGCCTGACAGGCATGAGCTGGCTTTGTACTTCAGAGGAGGGTGGTGGATAAAAATTACTTGAAAAGCCTCAGAACTTCAATTATTATTATTAGTATTTTGGAAGGAACTGGAATGATTGAAAATAGATTTCCTATCTGCAGGGCAGTTTTGGTTTCAAACAAAACTTCTGCTGTAATAGTTCAGTCTTTTTTTCCCAGTTCCTCTGAGCTCATCTGCTTCCTTGCAAGAAAGACTATCTGGTCTTGAAAGATGAGACATTCTTGTGAGCCTATGAGTCTGTGTACAGTATTTACACATTTTATCTGGGCTCTGAGGACACTCTGAGAGACTGAAATCATATTAATTAGAAGAACAGGACCAGCATTCCTACTGCTCTGGCACTAGCTGTTGAGGCAGGGAGAGCCTTTATGTGGAAATGTGAGCCTTGGCTTCCTGGGACCTTGCTTGCAGCCTGCTTAAGGCTAGTGGAAAAAAATTTTGGCTTTATCTGCCCTGTGCCCAGCAGACATCCAACACCCACAGTGGCCTGCCACTGACTTCACTCAACTGATATTGCTTAGCTCTTGCCTGTGCTTGGTGCCTGCTGTGGAGAGCCTGCTCTGAAGTGCTGGTGAGAGCTCCTTCCACTGGCGAAGGGCTTTTCACAAGTGTGTCCTATAACAAAGGGAGTAAGAGCAGAAATGGGATAGTACCAGTTGCCCCGCAAATGGCCAGGTCAGATGAAGAGAAATGCTGGGAAGCGATGCCAGGGTGTCAAGGTTGGGCTGGTACATCTTTGTACCAAGACATGGGGCAATGTTGTGTGTTGGAGCTTGGTACTGCAGGGTGTCGTGAGCATGTGAAATAAGAGGAAAACAGACATCAAACCACCTGGGAGAATTAAGGGGAGATGTTCTAGTGTGCCCACAACCAGACTGAAAAATGTGCCACAGAGCTGTGAAGAGAGCATTTCCTCTTTAGTGACTTTCATCCATGGGTGAAATTTAAATTTTCCTTGTTGCCTATAGGCATAGCAGATTTGCAGAAATTAGTAACTTCTTCAGTAGCTAGGCTGAAAAGTTAAGCAACTTTGTCCAGGCCTGAAGGAAATCAAAGATAAAACTCAGGTGACCTGACCCTACACTCACATCCATGTCAATGGGAACTGATAGCACAGGTCTGAAATGAAGCCTGCTGGGTTTCTCTCTGTGAAGTTGGCCTTTTGCTAGACATAGAACTGAGGGAACAGTTTTTGCCACAAATGTACTCCAATGCAAACTCTGAACAAGATTCAAAAGTGACTGAGTTGAAAACCCTTGACATGAAGGAAATAACATTTCACTTGGTGCAGTTTTAATTTCATCCCTCTGCCCTGGAGTCAGAGAACAGCGACTGTGGAGTATATGTGCATTGTAGGGAGGAAAGTGTGTGTGGGGAGATGCTGCATGTAGCTAGTTTCTTACTCTTAGAAGCCTTCGTGACTTTCGGGGAAAGGAAATGTAAAAAAAAAAAAAAAAGAAAGGTTTTTAAAAGAATTTTTTTGAAAGAGGAGCTGAAAAAGACATCAAAACAGATCAAAGAAACTCATGGAAGTGGGAAAAAAAATGGAGAGAGGGAGAAAAAAAAAAAAGAAGGAAAAGCTCCTGCAGTAACATTGGATGAAAATTAAGCTTCTCAGATCTGTTTAAAAGATATGCTGTTTGATCTTTTATATCTTCTGCTCTGATTATCCAGGTTCCTTTTGATGTTGCTGAACCCTATAGAACTGATATGTAAAAATACACATACATATGTATTAATACAGTGGGTACACATGCACATGCAGGCATCCTCTCATGCTGTCATTGCTGCCCATGAGTGGGAGATGGGGAGCCAGTGGAGATGAGGCCATATAGGAGCAAGGTCAGGTGCTCTGAGCCTGTGATATGTGTGTCCCATGCCACAGTGACTCTGGGGCAAGAAAAAACTTCCTACTCCTCTCCTTGGCAGGAACCATCAGGAAAAACTGAGCTCTTAGGCACAGAGATTAAAGGTACGAAGATGCAACTGTTTGCTGGAACCCACTTCCTACTCTGTGCACCTCCCAAACCCTTGGGAAGTAATGGGCTGACAGTCATGATGATGTACATCCACGGAAAATTACCTCTCAGAGACTGTGCAAAAAGACACCCACAGCCAAAAGGGACACAAGACAGCTGCTCCTTGGGATCTTGGAGTAGTCTGTGCCACCACACAGTCTCCACTTTGTCCCCTCCTGCCCCCTGACTGGTCACCATGCCTTCGCACCAAGGTCAGCTCCAGACTCAGCACTTTAGGACAAACTGATTTTTTTCTGCCCTCCCCTTAAAATAGGGGAGTGTGGCCAGCCCTAGGATGGCTCACTGATGCTACCAGGAGTATGGGCAAGGATTTTGCACAAAGCAGCAGAGACAGCCCCATCATGCCAAGCCAGCTGCTGTTGCCAGGGCAGGAGGAGGGAGACAAATAGAGACTGCATTAAAATCCCTTCTTGACCAGGCAACAAGCTTAGTTCGCCTCCATCTGCAAGGGCTTCTCACACTTCTGTGACAAGTGGCCATGGTGGAGGCAGCAGGACCCAACCCTAGTGGCTGCAATCAGCTTTGCATCTCTCTAAGCCCCGGCTGTGCCACGCTGGCCTCTGCTCCCTACTGCTGTGGTGCCCACACGCTTCCAAAGTTTTAATCTGCTTACCCTCAGGAGGCCCTGGGAGGCAGGCAAAGTGGTGTTAAGCTCATTTTACAGCAGAAAACACGAGTGATTTCCATACAAATACTGTGCAAGTTGGCAGTAGAGGTGGGACCCACGCTGCACGGACCAAGGCTCTCACTTTGGGCAGGAGGGCAGCTCTCTGCCTTCAATCCCCATCTTTCTGTGCTTGGCTTTGCACTGCTAAGTGCCACGTCCTGCAAGAAAAACTCTGTCCTCTCTGTCTCCCGTTCACATGGACCAACACTTTCCACACTGCCTCCTCCCTCATCTCCCAGTTTTCCTGTGAGGGTGAGCATGATGAAGCACTTCAGTTGAATTTGGGCTCAAATACATGCTTTCTTGCAATTTTATATACAACAACATGCTTCTTTCTAATTGTTATGTTTGGAGAGGAGTGCAGGCATCTGGGAAAAGCAGGCACAGTATTTTGATTTTTCTTAGCTGAGGCTGGTACAGTTGGTTGTTTCAGCCCCTGGGCTCTGGCAGCTTGATCCTTCCTTGCAAGATGCAGCTTTGTGTGTTTATTTTCCTTTCTCCTCTCCCTGTTCTCTCCCTCACCCTCATTCAGAGGTTTCCCAAGTTCTGTCCATTGCCACTCCCCTTCTTAAGCTCCCAATTTAAGAGGAAAAAAAAAGAAGGAAAATACATAGGAAAACTATTTTAGTTTTACAGACAGCAATAAAATGATCAAAGGCTTATTTGTAGCTAACAGCAGATGTACACCACTCATTGAACTAAGATGGGGTGGAAGCATTTTCTTCATATCCTACAAATATGTTCCTTTAAAAAAAAAAATCAATGGAGGCAGATTTTTAATTAAAGCAGATGCTGATCCTTCCTGCCCCTGATGCTGCTACACACCTTGTTGTTGTTGTTGTGGCTGTTGTTATCTTCTCTGGGCCTTTATATATTTATGTATTAGCCCCTGGTAACAGCAGATTTCAACTGATTTTTCTGCAAGGGTTAGGGGACCAAAAAGGAGGTGAGCCTGTTGGAGTAAAATGTTTTTGTCTCCAATCTCTTTGCTACCCAGGCGAGAGTCAAACACCCCCTTCCTTGGGCTTTTCCCTTCTCCAGCTTTGTGGATGGATACAAAGGCTAAGCCTTGCTGTCTCCTTCTCTCCATCCTTTTTACAGATGCAAATCCCCCCTGCTCAAGCTCAAGAGTGTCTCTGGGAATAAAATGTGCTCTATGGTAATGCTTTCATTTGAAAGTGTTATGGAGATCTGGAGTTGAAATCCTGAATGGCAAGCTTTCCTTTATTTTTTTCCTTATTTTTCTTATTTTAAATATATTTTTTAGGTTTTTCCAACCTCTTCACTAATTTAGGGTACTGATAAAATGATCAAGAAAGCCATTTCCTAAAGCATTCACCCTTCTTCCACATCTAGCAGATCTGAATCTCCAGTTTCCTTCCTCTGTCCTGTGTAGAGCCGTGATCCTTGTGGGTCCCTTCCAGCTCAGAAGATATGATTCTATAATTCTCTCTTCTTTAAACCTTCCCCCAGTTGCTCCCATTACACATGAAATCAAGGGATTCCTAACAAGACTTTCATAATGAACTTTCAAGGCTAACATATTTGGTCCTGGCATCCACAGATGGAGCTAATACTATGCCTTGTGGGTTTGGGCAGGACTGAACACATGGTCCATCTCATCTCCCTCTTTGGTGCTCTGCCTGATGTCTACACGCATCCCTGGGCTTTTGCTCTTCAAATTCAGGTAAGTGCATAGAGGAGGGCGTTCAGTGAGTGAAAATGAGTGGCAGTACCCAGGTATTACAGTCATCCTAAGATCTAAAGCAGAGAGATGGTGCCTTGGAGAATCTAAATCAAGTGTAGGTTCACCCTCCATGTAAGGGCCTCCTGTTATGAGCTACGATCAGGCCATGATGGAGGGAGATGTCCTGGCTCTGCAGCAGGCTCTTCCTGCAGGCCATATTTCAGTCCCCACAGATGTCATTCATCTGTAGACCTCCCTGACTTCACTCATGTGTTATGACTAAGGAGTTCTCTTGACTCTGCAGGCTCAAAGGTGACCTGCAACAGCCAAAGATTTGGACAGATCACGTGCCTTTGTGTGTGTCAATGGGACATCAGATCAGTGCTGCAGGGCCTGAGGAGAAATTTGTCCTTTCTGTCCACCACCATGCATTTGGCCAGGTGCTGCCAAGAGGGAGGGCTTCACACGCACCAAGCACAGGCCACTGCTGGAGGCACTGTACCTGACTGGATGGATCACTGCTCCCATCTGCTGTCGCAAGCTATACTTTCATATGGGGAAGGAAACTGATAGTTAAAACTGCCCAGGGAACGATTTTCTTCTCATCTTATAGCTATCCACTCAGCATCCATATAGAATCATACAATTGTCTAGGCTGGACAGGACCTCTGAGATCACTGAATCTAACTGTTAACTCAGCACCACTGTATTACTACCAAACCATGTCCCCCAGGTGCGACACCCACACACCTCCTGAACACTTCCAGGGATAGTGATTCTACCACTGCCCTGAGTAGATTCTTCCAACGTCTGATCACACTTTCAATGAAGAAATTTTTCCTAATATCTAATCTAAATATAATATCTAATATATCTAATATATCTGTTTGAGCCTGACTTCCCTGACTGCACATCCCTGACCTTCACTATCCTTAAAGGCTGCCCTGGGGATGCAGATGTTCCCTAGGTCTGTGGATAGGTGCTGGCAGTCATACACATGGACTAAGGTGTGTCCGAGTACTGTTTACTTCACTGTCCAAAATACACATCAGCAAAATAAGTAAAAAAAATTCTTCCAGTTTGCAAGAGTGTCTCTCTTGATCCAAAATGTAACAACTTTTAATTTTGTTATGTTTTATTCCCTTTTCATTAAAAGCAAGTAGATTAATAAAGGAAATTGAGAAAAAGGAAAAGAAATAACTTTGTTTAAAAAATACCTCGTCAGCAAATTTTTTCATATTTTCAATCAAGTAAACTGATTATGGTATCTTATTATTTGATAGGAGTATGCATATATTTTCATTCAATCTTGAACTATTTTTTTCCCCAGTGAATAAAGAATTTGTTCAAAATTCTTCCTCACTTGTAATCTGGAATAACATTTTTGTTATGTCTGCAAAGAAAACTAAATATTGACTTCAATATTATGCAGATTTAGAATTTTGCTTTTGAAAGGGTGGGATGCATTTGGAAGAAATTTAAGTGTTTACTGTAAGACATGTCTCCATCTGAGATAATCACCCTTAGCTTTCCTCTGTAGTTAACAGGTATCTGCTCCGCAAAGTCGAGGACACAAGTCTCATCATAAGATAGTCATCTACCTTCAGCCAAATCACACATACCCTAAAAAACTACTTTTCTCTCCATGTTCTATATTGCAAGTCTTGACTGACTTGGAAGGATTCTTGGAAGGATCTGAATTTTAATTACATGTCTTAGATGTGGGTAAATTTAGGGAATATTAAACCTGACCAACTAGTTAAAGAGTTAGTTTCTTCTTTAAAGCTGTTCAGGATGCTAACAGGATTATGCAGAACCTTACAAGGCTATGGTTTCCCTAAAGCTGGCTGTGCAACAGCACATGGAAATAAATGCTTCTAATTTCAGACTGAATGCCTATGGGCAGAGGCACCAAATGTGCACAATAGTGCACAATTTATTTGTTATTATTATTTGTTATTTATTTTTTATTCCTCCACTCTGTGGAGGAAACACTATTAGCTGTATTCCTTCTTTACTGAACTCATCTTCATTCTTTTAACATTATGAATACTTTAAAATGCATAGAAAAATGAAAGTGAGATATAAGCAGCTTTCTTTCTTCCCAGCACCCACACTTACATAAGAAAACACACTCAAAGAGGTAAACTACCTATATATATATTTTCAAAAGACAAAATCCATTTAAAATGCAATCCGTAACCCTTTTCCAGCTTTTGCCTTTATCAGGTGGCAAGTAAAGTCTTTCACACCAATGGAGTGTAAATTCTGTTAATAAACTCTGCTACAACATCTTTGAAAATGTGAGCCAATAAAATGTTATACCTGGAGATTAAATTATATCCAGCCTCAGCAAGAGTGACAACTTTTTGGTGGACCTAGGTTGGGGTAAGAGGTTTTAGGCTTTTCTCCATACCTTTTACAGTGATCTGAAGAAGGACACTTCAGTCACAGTACCTTGGGATGTCTTTCACTACAGCGTCATATAACTATCCATGTTTGGATGTTGCCATGGGAGTAACTGTTTGGTTATATGCATCTTTTCTCAATTGCATGGTATCGATTGATGGTGTAACAAAGTTTTTGAGTGATAGCTCAACAATAGAGAAGTTCCAGACTCCTTTTCTCTTTCCTCTGTTAGTGGAAGGGAAAATGCCTTGTCTTCAGCATTAATTAAACTCTGTGAAACCTGATCCTACCATAGGAGACTTGTGTGTAGATTCATATTCTCTGACAACATTTTAAATTCACTGACTGGCGTTAACTTGGTAAATAAATAAGAGGATCAAACTAGCACTGCTCTAGAGAGGTCAAGCAAAATCTTTGGTCTGTCTGTGAAACATGTGGGCCAAGTTATCTGCTCTTGAAAACCACCATAGCTGTACTGAAACTTACTGACTTATGCCCTGAAAGGATGAGCTTCTATAAAGAATTTGCATCTGAGAGAAAATCTGAGCCAGAGAGTGACAACAATTGAGATAACCAGAGGGACCTTCTACCTGGGGACCAGAAGGCTCTGATTTATGCCTTGCCTTGGAAAACATAGGCTGATTGCTATGAGTCCTATGTCCATTTTCTTTTCTGCACCCCTTTTTTAATGTGTTCTGCCTTTCTGTGTTTGCTATGCACTGGACACTGTATGATGCTTCACGCCCAAATCTGCTTTCAAGTCAGACTTTCAGAGACTTTGTCCTCAAAGTGCCAGTTTTTGATCTGTGTCCACGGTTCTGCCTGAAGGTCTCTTTGCACCTCTGGGATTTTTGGAGGGGTGAGGGTGGAGTTTTCAGGACAACTAAAAGGAGAACTAACTACGTGATTACTTAGGTTACCTCTATGGTAAATTGCGTGAGAAAAATGGGTTGAGGCAATACCCTGTGATTGTCAAAAATCTCTTGTCAGCACAGTGTTGGTCACTACTCTTGCAAACATCATCCAGATGTGGTTTGGGAGACGGATAAGGCCAAAAACTGTTCCCTGTCTGTAGCATGGATATGTGCATCCTTTTTTCTGTTTGTTGAAGGAGATCTTAGCAGTGTCAGTGTGAGCATACAACCATTTGTCATCGTGTGCAGAGAATGCACCTACAGTGTTATGGACACTGATACATACTAGCTGAGGACTTAAACTTTCTCTATTGTATGATTGCACAATCCATATTAAGAACTCCCTAAACAGAGAAGACATGCTTCAGAACACTCATAATATTTCCCCTGATTTTTATATATTTTTGCTATACATATACTGCTGGCCACTGCTTGATAAAAGGTACTGTATTACCTTTCTCTTTGATCAGAGACTCTATAACAACATTTATATCCTAAAATGTCTTTGTTGCCTTTAAGGATAAAGCATTCCTAAGTAATTTCTTCTGACACTTCCACCCCCCTATATACATTCTTGCTTAATCAATCCATTCTAGCAACTTCATTTCTCCCACTTGAAAATCAAGGGTGACTTTCAGCTCCCAGTATGACTGGGAAAAAAGTATGACAGAGATTAAAGAAAAGAGTTGCTTTTCCCTTCCAGAATCTGAGTGGGAGGATGAGATTGGCAGAAGTTATTGGCCAAAATATCACTTAAGAGAGGCAAAGCTCTTCCTAGGACAGTCTCTTTCACATCCTACCTACAATAACAATAGCCTTGGTATCATTTTAAAAGAGAGAGCAGAGAAGGTGTGGGGGTGGGAAGGACAGGAATTACAGCCCTTATATTAATCAGATAGAAAAGCTCTGTCTCCCACAATTCTTTCATTAGCTGGCGAGACAGATGCCCTCCGACCTCCAGCATCACTTACTTCCTTGGTAACAACTACTGCTGGCAGATGATCCCTCTTGTAGACTTCATCCATATTCAAAGAGTTGTCACATCCAACTGATGGTAAGAAGCTAATCAAGTAGAATTTTCTTTTTCTTTTTTGTCTCTTTTTGTTCCCCCCTCTTACTCCTTCTCTCATGCTAGATTTTTCCCCACCATGCAGTCAAATTCTTTTGAACCCTGAGAAAGGACCAGATCCATGAGGAAAGCAAGGAAATCCCTTTTCTGGTCACACATGGAGACTCTGATGAAATTTTCCTTTTTGCATGTTAAGCCTAGGACTCTTTTGCACTGCCATTAATGGCATTTAAGAACAACCCAGCACAGGCAGGGGCTTGACTAACAGACCTGTCTCCCCACACTTGCTGTTTCAGGGCAGGTTGAAAATTTCCTATCAAAACTATTTTGATGTAGAAAATTAAATTTCCAGTGCTATCCAGATTTAGAAGAATGTGGCCTTATTAAAGCAATTGATTTCACAACAGATAGAAGATGAGTTAAAATCACATTTTCCAGAGACATGGATAATATTTTCACTGATGTTTTAATTTTGTTTGCTTTTTTTCCCGACAGTAAGCCCATCAGCTACACTGTGCCTCTTCCCTGTATTCAGAACCAAACTTGTCAATGTGGTTCTGAAGTAGCTAGCAAGAGTTTATATTAGAATATTTTGATGCATTTTGTACAAAAATATTTTCTAACATCTCTTCTAACCCCATGCACAGATTAACATGAAGTAATTTCAAACAGTGAGGATGAAAAGGTTGAATTTGAAGCAACAACTACATAGGAAAATCTGACTCTTATATTCTTGATGAGAAAGAAGAACCAGAAGAATAATGAAGATGCCATTTCTGCATTTTTCCATTCTGAGATTTATAGATTTCTGATACTTTGAATAACATGAATCATCTCGCAGAAAGTCTGAGGCCATTGAGTTCAGATAGACAGAAACTCTTCATTCACAACAGTGTGTCAATGATTGTCAGTCAAATATGAGGGAAAGGGAATCGAAGTCAGGAATTTCTGTTCCAAAAAACATGGAGCTTTATTTCAGTGCGAAACTCCAGAACACCCAGCATATTTTATTTACAACTTTTGAAAATGATGTATCATAGGACAAGAGAGAATTCCTAAAGTAATTCTAATTTTTTCTCAAAAACATTTGCAAGCAACGGACCTGAAGAATCTCTAATTAAAAAAAAAAATCTATAAACAATTGCCCTGTTACAATACCACTGATTCGTACAATTCACAGGAAATGCTGACATCCTCCAGTAAAGCACTAGTTTCAAGCTATAGAAAATACTGTTTTAAACCCTGATGGCATTTGTTTGTCTTCCATGAGTTAATTCAAGAAGAATAAATGTGCAAAACAAAGGAAAGAAGGAAGTCAAAGGCATACTGGTACCAGACAAACATCGCCCCCACAAATCTCCCTTATTTCCACCATCTGCTGCCAGGTTTCTTGTTAGAATATGCAATGCATATTTTGCTTCTCATGTCTTCCCTTACATCATCCTGTGAGTACAGATTCTTCCTTAGGCATCCTTGGTGCTGTTGCCGTTCCTGTCGCCAGTGCAAAGTGAAGCTGGCTGGTGGGTTTACTCACAGGAGTGTGCACTCTGCCGGATTCCTGCCACAACTTTTTAGCAATCTCTGTCTTCATGACACTATTTTTGGACCTTCCTCTCACCCTCTCTTGTCTAGCAATGTCTCCTTTCATGGAGACTGGAGAGTTAAGTTCATTAAAATGGAATTTGGTGGGTTATTGCACAAAATTACCTCTATTTACATCTGCTGCCTGTCACTTTCAATGCTCAATGTCTTTTATCACTTAATACTTCCACTACCTGTCCATGCCAACTTTCAGTGGGCAGCAGTTGTAAACTCTGGTTAGTATTGCTTGCTGCGTGCACTCCTTCCTACAGAAGCCCTTTAAGGGTCTGTGTGAGCCGGTGTCTAGGCCAAGAATATTTGTTCATGGGTAAGACAGAGCTACAGCTGTGCTGATCTCCAGAAATGCCAAAAATATCCATAAATTATTTTCTTAGGCTGAATTATAGTACCTTCACTGTTTTTAACCCTTTGTCTACTGTAAAATGTCTTTGTTGAGATCAGCTGAGAAGAAAAGCAAAACTGAATGTAAGCTTTTGGCTGGAGTGAGAACTGAACCTGAATCTTTCATGTCTCAGCAGGGTTGGGCTGCAATATTTCAGTAAAGAGAGAAATGTTGAATTTTTGCTTGCGGAAGACAGCTTAGCTGTGAGTCAATGAACAACCACATAAAAAAAATTCATGCCCAAGAGACATTCAACAGGTGAAGACCCATCTGAGATCCCAGTGCCTTGAGTTAAAAGGCCATACCTGGTCCTGGTCAGGCACATAGCAGACTGTGATGTCCAGTGGCTGAGTCACAGCCTACAGAGCAGTGTGTCACTTGAGTTTAGGTCTGCACTCCTGATTGTGCAGCACTCTCCCAGATACTAGAAAATCTTGAAGACCAGCCAGTTTGTCTGTCTTTCATGCCACATCCATCACCTCCACCTTTGTTTACTTGTGTGAGGAAGTCAGGAGAGACACTGAAAGGTGGAAGAGCAGCAGAATGTGCTATTTCCACAGACCTCGACAGGCACTGGCTAATGTCCCACATCTGCAGAAAATCAAGCTATTACATTTTTCTTTTTGCTTGTGACACCCAAACATCTAACTGGCTAGCACAGCAAAGCCAAGAAATCTGCCCCTGTGAAGACTTGGCACATGCCAACATGGTACAGCTCAGATGAGGATCAGAAATTATGGCTTTAAAGTCTCACTTACTCACATTTCCTTCTTGCCCTTTTGCCAGTGAGTTAACACGGCATCAAAGTGTCTGCCACCCTGATCTCTGACCATGAGCCCATTAAAATTGCATTGGAAGTTAACAATAGGGATGGAAAACAAAGATCAAATGAATAATGCATTAACAAAGCACTTCAATTAGATATTGAAGAAAATAACATAAATATATTAGATAGAAAAATATCTTGAATTATAAATTAGATGGGGAATTTATTTTTTCACCCCCAATGGGAAGAAAAAATGAAAGGAAATAAAGAGATACATAGTCTTTTAATGGTTGATGGGAATAAACTGTAGGGATATTTATACTTCTTTGCTATTCAAGCTTAGTAATTTCATGTGTTTTTGCAAGATAACATTTGGGTCATGTGATTTCATCAACCAATCCAGCTGCCAGGCTCTTTCCTGACTCTTGGTAAACACGTGATATGGCAGGGTAGGACAAAGTCACCTTATCTTTTTATAAATGCGTTGAGTGGCATTTGGGATGCCTTCCTACCTTTCCGGTTCATTTGCATTACACAAGAACCCTCTAAATGTTAAAGCTTTCTGTTGCAGTGAAAGTTTGATGCTTCCAGCGGCATTCAAGGCTATCTATCTTGGAGTGGCATAAAAATAATGATGTGCAGTTGTGTGTGTGTGGGGACGGGGCTGCGTACGCGTGTGCGCAACAGCCGGCTGAGAGGCTCCAGAGCTGTCTCTGGCACCAGAGCAACACGTGTCGTCCATCCAAGCTGACAAGCCTACCCAACCTGAAATCATCTGAGTGCAGTTTCTGAAATCGTTTGAAAGTGGAGTGTCAGGAAGATGCTTGCATGGCGACTGACATCTCCTCGCAGTGTGGTTTAATGACATCCTTCCCTTGTCAAAACTCTCCTCACGCTTCACAAATAATAACAGTGGTGGAAGGACTTGGCAAGACTGACTTGGGAGTAGGAATAGGAATGTGGGAAAGGGTCAGGAGGCAGGAAAGTGCAAGCTACTGGAGACAAAACCACTTGAAAGGGCTGGAATCAGCCTGAGCATTCGTACCTGGGAGAACTGTGGGTATTTCTTGCTTTCCATCACTCTCCCATCTTGTTAAACAAAGGGTAGGGATTTACCCATCTTTGCCAATCAGCTCAATCTAGAGCAGCAGGCAAGGAAGAAATCCCTCTTGGTACGGAGGTATGTCTATAAAGATGCTGATTGTCTCTACATGTTTATTGCAATATGTTTTCTGGTTGCAAGGAGGGAGAGGGCAGCAAATACGCTGCTGCGTGAAAGTTTCCTCCTGTGTCCACTGGGCTTCTGGCTTTGGTGGGACTGGCAGGCAGGCTACAAACTGAAATAAACAGGTGAGATCTTGGGGCACCGAAGTGCTTGATGAATTTGAGGGCTTTGAACTGCTGACTTTTAAAATTGGCTTGGTCACCTTCCTGGTGGCTCAGCTTGGGCAAGCTGCCCCATGCTTCTGTGCTTCAGTCACCTGCCCTGTGCTAGGACTGAGGAATGAGGATTAATCCCAGAGCAGACCAAACCAAACATATGTTATGAACGCTATGATGTTATGAAACATGTTATGACATTGTCAACAGAGGATTAACAAAGTTCTTTTAAAATGTCCCATCAGTACTATGTACCCTCAGGAAAAATGATCAAGAGCTGTGAAAGAGTCTATATTGATTCGGTATTTCCCCCACTTCCAAAAGAAAAGGGACATTTTCCAAGGGTTTGCTAATTAGTGTTAAAGAATGGGAAAATAGACTTTTGGCCCCATTTTTGGTCAGTGCAATCTGTGTGCGAAAGATGCTGCCTCTGGATTTGTGGCGGGGAATGCACCCAGCAGAACAAGCCATGTCATTCACAAAGTCTGTGTGCTGCTAGGCAGAGGAAAAACTTGTTTCTGTCAGGCGTGAAGACAGTGAGAGAGCCAAGGAGCTGAAGAACCAGGTATGCTGCTTGCCGCGTCTCCAGATGGCTGTCTCAGCTGTCTTCTCAGCTGTAAGAGGCAGTTCAGGAACTGAAAGCCTGCACCTGCTGCTGGAAGAAACATGATTTTGTAGGTGCTCGGTGTCTGAGGATTTCAATGTGCAATAAAAAGATAATTTATAGTAATCATAACAATCATGGGAGAAACTTTGAGACCTCTGTCTGCTGTGGGGCAGAATGACCACAGAAGCTGGTGGCAAGTTTGTGGTCTCAAGGATGGAGTAAATGACTGAACTGCAGCCCAAAGACTATCTGAAGCAATAATATGGCAAAGGGAATGCAAAGGGTCTCCTTGCTTTAGCTAATGCATCTGAGTAAGTGCTTATGTACTTCCAAATTTTGTCTTCTCCCTTCCCTCTGTGCTTAGCAATCTTTAGCATGCAAGCTAGTAAGAAAAGATGGGTGGGCTTTTTGCATTACTAATTTTGTCTAAAACACAGATATGACTATAGTTCACAGATAATATAAGAGCTTGTTGGGCCAAATATGTCTGATGTAACACATTTGTGCCCAGTAGAGATGTGTGTTATTCCCTGTGTCCAGCTATGCAAGAGCATATGAGGCACGTGTACAGCTGCCCCTCGGCCACCTCCACACACCAGGCATGTGGAGAAATTTTAGCACCCCCTTTTTAAGTGCCTTTCCAGCAGATGTACAGTGGGCAGGCTCCTCTGAGGATGGATAGTACATCTCCTGTATGGACAAGAGGCTTCATTCCTGAATTCGGAAGTAAGGACTGACACCCTAACAGCCTCTCAGGCTTGCATGTGCTCTGCCAGCCCTTTGGGAGTGTATTTACAAATTAAATGAAAGAGATAACAGATGCTTCCACATTATTTCACAAGGAACTGAATGTCAAAGTCAAGGAAGAGGAAAGGAAGAAAAGAGCTTTGCCAAAAGGAGTGTATACCTCAATGGCTGGTGTCATCTTAAATGGGCTCACAGCTCTGCTACTGGAGGGTCCCTGTGCACTGAGAAAGACTGTCCTTTGGATGAGTTGTTCAGCTTTCTCTTGCTTCCCTTGAGTTTTCTCACAGAGCATGAAGGATACCAATGCCTTTTCCTTGTCCAGAATAGTTCATCCTACAACTGTGCCTTTATTCCCTAGCTCCACACAGCAGATTCCCCTCCCCGAGGCTGTGTGTCGGCAGCTTTGTGACACATAAAGATTAGCATCTGCCCCAATTCATACATTGCTCTTCCAGGTTTCAGAGTTTGCAAGGAATACAGTGGGCAAGTTAGTGAGCAGAGTTGCAGACTAAGGCATCCTCTCTTCAGGAGTAGTTGTCTGTTCCTGCTGCTGGTACAAATGTGTTCCTTGAAAACACTGGAGGTGGATGTGGCACCTGGCTCCTTTGCTGTGCCATGAAGATGGCTGAAGTTTGAGGAGGTGTTTGTGTGAGAGATGGACACCTTGGAGAAGGAAAATAAACCTTGAATTTGCTGAGGGGTTAGATTAAAGTCTGGCTTCGTTAATGGAGTCTTTCCCTCATCCTCACTGGCTTTAAAAGAAAGTCCGAACTCTTGAAGCGAGAATCTCTGAAACTCTTTTCACTTGACATGAACATCTAACAGTTTGGAGCAAAGACAAATTGAATTATGCAGACTCTCTATTACCAATGGAAAGAGTGGGATTCCTCACTCTCAAGTGTGATTTCAGCCTCAGATATAGAGGTATAATACGAACTTTATGTCAGAAAGTTATTCAGGTGACTGGAGCAAAGATATACAAACTAGAATAGCACTGTAAGTCAATCAGAAACAGCATCAGAAGATACCAGAATATTTAGGTAAATCTTGAGGTGAGCTAAATAGACGTAATGCAGAAAGCCTGCTAAATTGTAAGAATTACTGTGTAGAATTAAAGTAAGGCTCCAGCGGAGATCTTACATTTTACATCACTTGGATTCCTCAGATGCCTCCATGACCTCAGGTAATGTTTTCTCTGATACTTACCACACAACACCAATGGGAAGAGTAGAGTTTAATTGTTATTGCCAGGGGGCATTTAAGCAAATACCATACAACTCCCCATATCTAACTAAGTAACTGAGGAGGGATAACACACCTATCTTTACCAATGTTTTTAACAGACACCTAATTTCATTAGAGATATTTAAAATTGAAGTGCTTAAGTCCAGGCATGTTAAGATGTGTGGGCTCAGTGAGTCTGCTCCATACACCATTCAGTGGAGTGAACCTTCCCACTATTGCACTCTAGCACGTGAACTGATAAATATTTATTTTCTTTTTTATTTCCCCACCCTCTTCCATGCTACCTCTGAAATATCTAAAACTTTTTTCATTTATGAGGAAAACAATATAAACAAATAAATAAGCCCTGCAGAACTCAAAGATTTCTTATTAAAGTTCTGAACATATGCTATTTAGGAAAAAAAAATCAAAGTGAAATTGGCTGATAAAGTAAGAATCCCACAAAGGCCTGTTCTTCCAATCATCCGGTATTTCTCCTGTAATTTCCTCAGAGATTGTGGAATGATTTTCCAGATGTCTCTGTTTCTTCTAGGTGTTCAACATGATTTGGAATGAGGCCAATCTTATGCTTCTTCCTATGCAATGGAGACGATATTGTGCAAGGTACATACATGTACATACTCCCACATTTTTAGAAACATAAATAACATGTTTCTTGAAGTGTGCAAGTAAAGCAAAACTCAGAGGAAGGGTGGGGGTTTTTTTGTGAGGTTGACAAAACAACCCTGTCTGAGAAAAGTAGTTTTTCTGATCAGTAAGAAGAAAACCAAAGGCAGTTTTTGCTATAGCAGCATTTTCAAGGGTTCAGCAGGTGGTACAACTTCCTACTGCTCTTTTATTTGACTCAGATAAATCCTGGTCAGCCCCAAAGCTACTCTGGTTCCCTCCCAAATTCCCTCCTTGCTCGCCTGATGAACATAGGCTTGGAACTAGGACTGCAGGGAGTGGGGCTTCTTCTGGGGCAAGACGCTGATGGCAAATGAAAATAGCAGTGGTAAGTTTGGGTCAGTATATTGGATCAGGCCAAAAACCTCTGTCACCTGCAAAAGAACAAACAGCCTGTAACAAACCAGATGATTCCTCAATGGACAAGTCTGTTCTGCTTTTCACTCATTTTCACCCTGCAAATGCAACTTCTTCACTGTAAAGGAGAACCATTTCTATTTTTGGTGCTGACTCACAGCTCTGCTCTGCATTATGAGAGAGATTAAGCAGATCAGTACTATCAGTGGCCCCTGACCCCCTGAGATGGATGAATGGATACAACAGTGTAAATGCTACTGGTGGATTTTAATAGTTTTGATTTTTAAATGACAAGGAGGATTCTTGCTGGGAGGACAAACAGAGCTGGACTTTGAATGTGCCAGAGAGAGCTGAGCACTGCCCTTGAGCTAGGTTTTTGTTTTGCCTCCTCCCAGCACCTGATGTCAGCAGGAGCAGTAATAACCTATTGAGTTTTAAGATGAAAGTAGAAGAGAAGGCATCTCCCCGCTCCATATCGGCCCCCCATGATATATTTAAATACCTCCGGCACGCCAACATCACAAGCTAGGCATAAGTGATGGACCTCGGGTTTACATTACTTCAGCTCTACAGTTTACTGCTGCAATTCCCTCAGCACAGACTCTATGTACATGTTTTTGCCATTTTCACTCATGGTTTTTCAGTCAAAGTCCAGCCTTTTAATGGACAAGTTTTTCCAGCAAAGTGCCCAAATATTGTTGAAGACAATTTCCCTTCCTCCAGTTATAAGTAAGTGTGATTGTCAGAAAAACTTCCTAATCTTGTGCCGTAAAAAAGACCCTGCTCTAATTGAAAATTTGTATCACCAAGGGAAAGCATAATACTCATCATCTGTCTGTAATGCCCACCAGATATGTTCTATAAGGCAGTGAGTCTGCTACCCTCTGTAAATATAGGTAATTGTTAAAGAAAATCAGCAAAATTAGGAATGAGGTAAGTTCTAGAAATTTCAGAAATTTTTCCATTTACTGAGTTAGGGTCAAGGTGCAACATTTTTGCTAAACTTCTCTTCTAAGAACAAAACTGAGGATCAAGAAAGAACTGTTTCTCAGCTTAGGCTCATGAGACTTACCATCTCCATAACTATGTGAACACTAGAATGCTGTGCTATAGTATTAACTTTTTACATATTTTGGCCTTTCTATGATACCATTTTCTTCCCTACTGTAGTGGTTTTGATTCTAGGCCTTCCTTGGTAACCAGGTTGCAACCGAGGAAGTGGTCATCTTCCCAGTATTCCATACGATTTTTACGTAAACCAGGGTATAAATAAGAAGGGGGAGAAGCCTCTTGCTCTCTTTCCTTTCCGGTGGACCCGGGAGCAGGTTCCCTGCTATCGGCTCTGCTCGTGTGGAGGAGTGAGGCCCAGTGAGGCCTTGTGGGCCTTGGGAGGCGAAGAGTGCCAGCAGTCGCTTGGTGCAATTCTGCTACCTCAAGGAGAGTAGTAACATTTTCTTTTATTAGTTCTTTATTGGTTGCTCCCGGGTTTTGATTGTGCATATCTGTTTTGGGTTTTCCCTTTCCCTTTTCCCTTCGGGGGAAGGTGTTCGGGGTCCCTTCTTCTGTGTACATAGTCTTCTAATTGTATATAAGTGTAAATACATATATATATTTCTATATAGCTTTGGTTTGGTCATTTCGGTGTTTTTAGTAGCTTTTCCCTTCTCCCTTTCCCTTGTGTTCATAGAGGGGGTGGGGGGAGGAGAGGCTGCCAACTGTAAGGTTTGAGCATGTGGGGGGAAGCCTGATCCAAACCCTTACACCTACTTCCCTGAAGCTTTGTTTGCACATTTCTGGTGCAATAGTCTAAGCTTCTTTCAATAACCCAAGTCAATTCAAACATGCATATACACATACATGTATGTGTATGTATATATATTTATCTATATATATGTATTTCAATACTGAAAGAAGAAATTGGCATAATTTCCTCTTGGTATCTTTTGCACATCTTGAAAGCAACATTTTGCCTAGATCTGCTTTGGTTTGGACAACTAGATTTTCCAATAAAGTGTATTGTCCAGCTTTTCCAACGGAGGATGTTTAAAAGTTGGATGTCTAAGGTTCCTTTTTTGTTATTTTTGATATATAAATATCCTGAGGACAATTAATATGTTTTTTCTTACACACTTATCTTTGGCTGCAATGAAATGACCTCTGGAGATGCCTGTTCTTCTGCATTTATTATAAGAAAGGCCTGGCATGACTAACCCCAATTAGACATCTGGCTTTTAGGACATCAGGAAAGATATATCTTGTCCCAACTGGATTGGCAGAAGATCCCTTTCAAACCTCATTATAGACATACATATGGTCATCCCTCTGCCTGATCCCCTCATATCTGCTGGCTCCTGGACATTGTTCATGGGCAAATAAGACCATGAGTCTTTATATCTGAGAGCAGTGTGGAGAGAACCATAGGATGACACTTGCAGTGAATAACTTGCTGAGGAGTATTGCTGAAGGGCCAGAAAGTATGGAGACTGCTTTCTAGCAAGTCATCAAAGAGAGCACTGGAAACAGACTATATTTGTATCTAAACACCTCTCTTTCATTTGCACCTCAGGTTTATTTCCCCAGAGCTTACAACAGCCTGGTTCTAATTTTGGATACGTGACTATCTTTTACTGAGACGGTCACCAAGAACACGAGATTGACAATAAGTTTTTGGATGTGGGTATCAGCAACAAATTACTTTTTGAAAGTAATTTGAGCAGCGCTGAGTAGCTGGTAGATTCAGGCCACAAACACTTTCACCTGAATCAAGACAAGCTCCAAAACACATATACTGGCCTGGAAGGAGAGTGCCTTCTTGTACTGGAGGGACGGTTGGGTCACTGAGTGTAGCTGTACTTCTCATAGATAGAAAAACATAAAAAGAAGGAAGACAGGAGAGACCTTATATGGTCCAAGGAGGAGAAGGGTGTAGAGTGAAGTGCTGAGGACACTTGAGTTACTCTAGCCATTTGAGATCTTAAAATAAAACTAAATGGGACTCCAGAAAGACAAGGAAAGAGAGAAGAAAGCACACTGAGTTTGGCATCTCTGATCTCAGCTGAGCCTACAGGGAGTCTGAAAACCATATCAGGCTGGAGAGCTCCAGCTGTGATTCTGGTGCAAATAGTCCCCCTTGTCAGTAGAGAAAGGACAATAAATGCAATGGCCAGTACTTCAACCCTGGTATTTACTCCTCAAGAAACCCCCCAAGCCTTCTGCCCCAAGACAGGAATAAAATCTGCTATTTCCCTCTTCCTTCTGCAGAAGGAAGGGGTGACCTTGTGAAAACAAACCCCTGAATGAGAGGATCTCATGTTTTGAGGCTGACAGGGCCATTTTTCTTTCCCAAGAGCAACCTGTGCTGCCCTGATCCTGCTCCCAGGGAGAGGGCTGGTAGCAAGTCCCCCTGAGTGGAGCAAGGGCAGACTGGCCAGCGCACAAGCTCTTTGGAAAGCACTGCCGATCTCATGTGCAGCTGCCCAGCAGGAGAGGGCTGTCTCTCGGCAGGACCTCAGTAGCTACATCTACATTACTCTGAAAGGGCACCATCTGGAACAGCAGGAAACATGGCACACTCCACCTCCTGTGGACTGCCTGCCTGTGGAAAGTTTATTTGGGCCTGCCTGGTAGCGCTCTAGCCCTCCAGGTATCCCTGGGCATCGGAGGTCTTGTGCAGTGTGGCTGGAGTACACTTGACACACCTTAGGCCATTCTTGAAGGCTCATTATCTGCACAGAGGGTGATTTCCAGGTCTTGAGCTCTCAGGGCTACCCTGAACAGCCAGTGTAGACATCTTACATCAAGTATTATTCAATCCCACCTGTTCACAAGCAGTTATTCCTGTCTTTTGGACAAGCAAGCATTTTACATCTCTGTTCACTGGGTCATTCCTCCTTCTTTCCCTCCAACTTAAAACCTCACACAACATCAGAGAAAAAAAGCTGATTTACCATAACTGGTCAGAGTGTGGGTACATTGCATAAAATATTCTGTTTGTGACAGAGGGAGCCATCGAGCCAATTTGATAGCTCTGCTCCCAGGGGATTAAAATACCTCCTTCATCTCAGCAGAGAGTCTGTGTATGGAAAGAACCTGAATTAAAATCCACCTTTTGCTTCAGTGCCTTCAAAACACTGTTGCCTCTCATGGGCAAAGCCAGACGTAATCCTGGATTCAGTTCCCTCCCAGTATTGTTCAGTGTGTTATCTTGCCTTCTTTGTTTGTTCCACTTACTTGTTATGTATCCCTGACATGAGGATAACCAAAATCTCTGGAGGAGGGGAGCATCCCCCCTCTGAGTGGAGCTCTGCCTGCACCCTGATGCTCACCGGCAGTCACCATCTTTGGCTCAACGATCTTTTGAATCACAAATTGTGGGAGATGGGATAAATACTTTAGGGAAGAATCACTGCCTGCTTGCCCTGATTTTACATTTTGTCTTAGGCACATACTCTCGTCCACAGTCAAAGACAGAACACCAGGCAAGGCAGGTGTACTGCACTAGCCTTGTCAATCTTGTGTTCCTCCCTACCTCAGACCTTGGACTAGTCACTTAGGGACAGCTTTTTAGTGGCGACATTGTTCCCAACTTCCTTTATCAAGGTCACATTGGAAGTCTGTAAAAAGTCTGAGAATTAATTCCAAATTTCTCAAGAGAAATTTCTACACATTGGATTGTTCACCCCCTGATTCATGTCTGCTAAAACTACTTTCAGTTGCAGACTATCAAATGTTTTCAGGAGCTGTCTCTGATCGGTTGATAGAGTTTTTAATAAAAAAAAAAAAAAAAAAGAAAAGAAAGCGGAACATGTAAAATAGATTCAAACAATAAATAAGCCAGCTAAAATCGAGGTCTGCTCATGGATATTCAGTAAAGCTGCAAAAGAGTCAAAATCTGTTGGATAAATTATTCATTGTAAATTATTTATTCATCCTGACAGTCACAAAATTATACAATCCATTAAAAAATAAAATAAAAAAAAAAAGTCCAGTCACAGTATTTGACTCCAGCCTTGTGTTATAGAGAAAAATCCACTAGGTTAATATTTTGGAAGAATGACATGGCTTTGCCCCCACTGATGGGATCTGGGGATGTCTAGCAGTTCTTAATTCAGCCTGGAAGAGGCAGTTCCATACAAGTAGCCACTGACTGCCTCTGGGAGTGATGGATTTGTTTTCTCTTAGGGAATCTGAGGATATTCCTCTGTCTTTCTCTCCCTACTCCAGCAGAAAAGAGAAAGTATGGAGACTGCTACTCTCACATAGCTCAAATTGCAAAGTCACACAAATCCACTTCACTTTATGTCAATAGAATCTGTTCAAAGCAGGCTGTGTTGCAGCATCTCCTGCTTCACCCTATATGTGGCCCTTTATGCTGTTGTTCATTACTGCCACATCAGAGTGGTCCCATTTTTAGGGGGTCCTGGTGTGTCTGTTTCAACAGACAAAATGAAGAACATAAGCGTAGTGCTCAACTTCCTCCTGTGTGCATTCTCCTCTCTCAAATATACACCTGGGACCTTTTCCCTACGCAACTGGTAAATCTATCTCTACACAAGGGAGGGGCACTGAGAGATGTTGATAACTTGTATCTGAGCAATCTCTCTGTGCCCACTTTGCATTGCCTGGTGTGGAGGAGTTGGACTAAGGTTGATAAGCACAGAGACCATGACAGCTATCACTTTACTGAGATTCATCCTACTTCTTATGGCCCAAATCACTTTATTTTCAAAATGAGAAACACAGCAGAGCCCTTATCAACATATAGCAAAGTGTACAGAGGAGTACAAGGTCTCACGCAGCAAGTCCCATACCAGGTTCTTATAGTCCACATGGACTGAAGCTAGTGGAGATGCCTTTGATTACTTCTATACATGCAAAAACACACAAACATTCATATGCACATATACATGCATGTGTACAAAGACCAGTGTGATCTGATTAGTATTAGAAAGAGTTGCAAAGAGTAAAACACCCTCTTACAAAGTCAGAGAGAAAATAAATGCTTCTATTCTGATTTATCCCGCATCTTACACACTACCGTCATCACCGTAGAGTTTATTTTTCCCTCTGAATTTTTCTTCTTTTTAAAGTTTGATCTGAGGCCAGATTTTCTAATGAGTTTAGTGAAGAGATCAAAGGGTCTAACCATCCGCCTAAAGAAAACAATAGTATTTCCAATTGCATGATGGTATCTGGCAGGGAAGGCAGATTGCTGGGCTCCTTAGCTACATCATAGAAGAGAGATGGGAAGTGCAATAGAGAAGAAAACCTTATCTAACCAGATGCCAGAAAAATTTCTAGTCTTCCAAAAGCATGCCAATTACTTTGATTTGGCTG
>VZRE01014720.1:0-11086 GCA_013396775.1 Cephalopterus ornatus
AATGATCCTTGTGGGTCCCTTCCAACAGGATATTCCATGATTCCACGATAGGCACAGACATTACTGAGTATTTCTCAGGACTGAGAAAACACAAAGGATGAAGCCTGGCATGGCTTGTTGCTTTAACTTCTGTGAAGCTATTCCAGGTTTTTAAAGGTCTGTAAACTCAGATTTTTCTTTTGTGGGAAACAGAGAGGTCTCTAAGGGCATGATAGGACAAAGGGCAATGGCTTCCCACTGCCAGAGGGCAGGGTTAGATGGAATATTGGGAAGGAATTCCTCCCTGTGAGGGTGGGGAGGCCCTGGCACAGGTTACCCAGAGAAGCTGTGGCTGCCCCATCCCTGGAAGTGTCCAAGGCCAGGTTGGACGGGGCTTGGAGCAACCTGGGAAGGTGTCCATGGCGGGAGGTGGAACAAGATGATCTTTAAGGTCCCTCCCAACCCAACCCACTCTGGGATGCCATGCACAGGGCTGTGCCTGCTGTGTCCATACCTGTAGCTGCTGTGGTGTGTGTGTTCATGTGCTCAGTGCACAAATGTGCTGGAAACCAGACTCACTCAGCCTGAGCTTTGACCACGAGGTGGCATTCTCTGAGCTTTTTTTGCTAAGGAGAAGTAGAACTTGCCATCTTTAATAATAACAATAATAATTAAGGGGGGGGGGAAGAAAGCCTCAAACCCTCCCTGTATTTTCTGAAGTCTGTGACAAAGCAAGATTTGTGAGGAGGCTGCTCCTGCTCTTGCAAAACAATGGTGCTGCTTTCCGAGAGCTGCAAGGGAGACTGAGGGTCAAGTCCCTTTAAAAAAAAAAAAGTGAAATACAGTATTGTGCATCTTGAAATCTGAAACCAAGAAACAGAAGTGCAAAGGAAACAAGGGGGAAAGTCTTGCAATTCCTGAGGACAACTGTTGCAAGTGGAGTTTTAAGGAATACAACCTACATATATACATTTAAAGGTCATTGAATGGCTTTTGTGGAGAAACCTGTGAATTAAGGGAGCCTTGGAAGAAGAGATTTCTTTTTCTCCTCCTCTCTGGATATAATGGCCATTGCAAAGCAAAGTATCTTGAGATTTGGCTTCAAATGTCTCTTCCTAGCAATTTTTATGCTCACCTGTGATGGACACGGCGGGAAGAGAGAGAATGGAGGTCCTGCCTGCTACGGAGGGTTTGATTTGTATTTCATTCTGGACAAGTAAGTCAGCTCTACTTTGTTCTTTTTCAAAGAGATCTTTCTCCAGGCATGAGCTGGAACAGCTTATACTGATACCAAGGAGGTTTTCCTTGGATTTTGGTTCAGTAGAAGTCACTGTGTCCCCAAGGGACCCGTGAAACTCCCGACTACTTGCTTTGTTTTTGTTGTGGTGACTTCTTTGGTAGGTCCAGGGCATAAATCCCGCTGTGCTCTGTAAATCACACCAGCATCAATTCTGCTGGTGGGGGGGCTCTGTTGTGTCCTCCACCCTGTCCTGTCCCAAAGCAGTGGTTGGGAGAAGGGCAGCACCCTGGTCCCCTCTGGCTCCCCATGAGCTGTGAGGGTCCAGGCTCTCATCACAGCAGGGGTTGCAGGGTTATTCTTGCAGACATGAATTAATTCCATGGCTGAGAACGTGGAGGAAGCGCTGGCCCACCTGGAGCTCTGCTCCTGTTCCCCAGGTGCCCTCCAGAGCAGCAACTGGGTGAAAACCAGCTCTGAGAGGGGTCGCTGCCCCAAAGGGGCTCAATTCGGCCGTTGTGGTGCAAAACAGCTCCAGCGCTCTTTTCTCAGCTGAGTCACACTTTCTTTGTTTCTTGTTAATCAAATGCATGTTTTGACTGTAACTACTGAGGATAACTTCCTACCTCACTTTTCCATCACTAATCGTGGCAGTGTCATCTCCTTGGCTCTCCAAGTGTGCCTCTTGTTTCAGATGGGGACGGAGCGACGTGAAATTGTGCTGAGCTTTGGAAAGCTTCATTCAAAAAAAAAAAAAAAATTAAAAATCCTAGCTAAAATGATTGTCCTAATTTTCTGGATTAAGAATAGTCAGCTTGAACCAAAAGTTTGGAAATTCTGGAGATTCTGCCTGCCAGAGCCATGGCATTGACATTATTAACCATAAATTTCAGAGACAGGAAAGTATTTGCAAGTTGCCAAAAGCGCAGATGAAGCTTTCTGCCTGATCCTCTGGAGTGCTTTGCAGTAGCTCCCACATTCCTTTAGTATAAATGACTTGGAATTACATAACCTTTTATTACAAAATACTGGGTAAAATGTAAGATTGAGACACTGGCTGCTTCACTGTGCCAGTTGTCCCTAATCTCCAGGGGATAGGTTTTTTAATTTATTTCTTTTATTCACTGGAAAGATCTACCTGGGTCATGCATTTTGGTGCTCTGGCTGTTCAGTTATTAGTTGAAATATCTCTATTGTGTGGAAAAAACCCCAAACCCAAACAAACCCAGAGCATGACTTGTACTGCAGGGAGCTTTTGCAAGCTGCATTTCCTTGGAAGCTGAAGCAGGATTGAAGGTTTTATCCAATCTGATGGATGTGCTGTGTTATTCCTCTGAGCTAATGGAACTTTAGCAGGCACTTAATTCAAGTCCTGTGCTGTCCCCTTACTAAAATCCGTGACTTTGTAGCCTCGCTCAAGGGATTATGGATTTGGGTGGAAACTGAAGCCGTGGCACACAGTTTAAAGCAGGCAGGCTGTCCTCAGTGTGTCAAGGTATCCAACAAAAATCCTGCTTTGACAGCTGCAGGGTTCCTGTTTCTTGGATTTTTCTGGTGCAGAAATGCACCAGATCTGCTGTAAAAATTTCCTTGGTGTCCAGTGGGATTTGGAGGAGAGTTGTGGTGTTCCAGCTGTTGAGGAGTACAATGTGCCATGGGCTTGGTTGTTTAACCTCTGATGAGAGGTCAGTTATCCCATATCCTTTGTCTTTAAAACTTTCATAGACTCATAGAATGGTTTGAGTTGGAAAGGTCCTCAAAGATCATCTGGTTCCACCTTCCACAGACAGTTCATTTCTCAGAGGCCAAGCTGAATTTCCAGAAGAGCTGGGTCTTATTTAGCCTGGATTTTCTACCTTCTACTTATCTAGAGAATGTTTTCCAAAATGCTGCTGAAGTCCTGAATGCAGAGAGAGGTGATGACTATAGGGGCCTTTAAGCAAAGTATGAAATGATAGTAATGGATTCAGGACTCACTGGTTTTCTTTGAAATAGGTCTAGAAATGATTACAGACTATTGAAAGTGATAAAGGACTCTGAAGCAGAAGAGATTTAGACTCTTAAGCCTGAAATGTAATTTCCCTGGTGGAAGGAAGCCATGAAAATATTAAGCAACCTCCTTTCTGGGATCAAAGGAGCGATACAAAAACAACAAACACAGGCTGGAAGCCACTGGTGAAGTAGCCCCGTGCTGACCCTGTGGCTGGGTGGATTTAGTGACTCCTTGAGCCCCTCCAGTGCCCTGTGCAGGAGCAGCTCGTGGGACATGTGCCAGGCTCCGCACTGGACCCAGTCCTGGTCACAGCTGGCTCTCAGTCCCAGTGCTGGCCACAGAAGCCCCTTCGGAGTGACCACATAACCCAGGCTGCTCTCCTGGAGTGATGCTTCAGCTCCCTGCAATGTTCTTCTCAGGAGACTCCTGCAAACCTGCTGAGTGAACTCCTGAAGGCAAACCAGGTCTCCTCCAGGTCTCCTCCAGGTGCCTGCAGGCAGCTGGAGACACAACTCCCTGCACGTGGCACGCTCACAGGACCTGCAGCAAAGCTCCCGTTTCTCATGGCCATGAAGGGGAAGAAAATTAGGATTCGGTCATTCAGAACTAATGCTCCACAGCCTCAACGTGCCTGTACCAGAACAAACCCCTCCATGGCATCAGCTGTGCTTGCTGGGTCCAACTCCCTCCTCTCTGTGCGTGCCTTTGATCGCTCCCAGGGCTCTCACAAGCCTGAGGCAGCAGCAGAGGCCTCTCATGCTGTGACCACTGGACCTCAGGCTGGCAGAGTTATGCTAAAGACATGGAGCTGCTGGAGCAAGGTTAGAGGAAGCCACAGAGCTGCTCCAAGGGCTGGAATCCCTCTGCTCTGGAGCCAGGCTGGGAGAGCTGGGGGTGTTTGCCTGGAGAAGAGAAGACTCCAGGGAGACCTGAGAGTCCCTTCCAGGGCCTAAGAGGACTTATAAAAAGGAGGGAGAGGGATTTTTTTATGCAGGCAGAGAGTGACAGGACAAGAGGGAATGGTTTTAAACTGACAGAGGACAGGTTTAGATTAGATGTTAGAAAGAAATCCTTCCCTGTGAGGGTAGGGAGGCCCTGGCACAGGTTGCAGAGAAGCTGTGGCTGCCCCTGGATCCCTGGAAGTGTCCAAGGCCGGGTTGGACGGGGCTTGGAGCAACCTGGGCTAGTGGAAGATGTCTCTGCCCAAGGCCGGGGGTGGGACTGGATGGGCTTTAAGGTCCTTCCAACCCAAATGAGCCTGTGATTCCGTGATTCCATGTGCCAGAAGTGATGCAGGCTCCCTGGAGAATGGCAATTTGGGTTGGGCCAGCTCCTTGCCAAGTAAAACTGAAGCTGCCATGCCGCTGTGGGTGCAGTGCTCCAACTTTGAAGGAAAGCACAGTTTGCCAGCTCTCCCTAGAACCATTGCCTGACATGCAACAAACTCCACAGGTCAAAAATCCCATTACACACACAAACACCTAACTCGAAATTCTGAGCTGAAGAAACTGTATTCACATGAACTAAGGCTGGATTAATCCATTTCTCTTGTCCTTTGATTGCAAAATCTCAAACTGTGGCTATTTTCTCAGTTTAATCTCAAGCTGTTTGCTCTTTAGAGTACAGTTGTGTGCTATTGGATATTTAGAGTACAGTTGTGTGCTATTGGATATTTAGAGTACAGTTGTGTGCTATTTGATCTTTAGGTTCTATGCAGGATCAAGTCACACCTCAAAGCGCAGGTAATGCCAAGATAAGCCCAGTGTTGTAGAAGGTAGACCTGGCTTATCTTGAGAGAGCTGGCCCAAGAAGGCCTGTCCTCTTGTGTTACTGTGGTGCTGAGGGGTTCATGGATTGAGGCTCCCATGGGCAGGAGTTGGTGCCAAAGAATTTACAGCTAGATGTGAGCTAAGACACAGGGCCTTCATTAATGAGGAAGAATGTGGAAGCAGTGAGATGTTGCTAAAAGAACAAATATTTGTTTTTGCTGATGTTGTCCAGTTATTCTAAAAATATCCTCCATGTGACTAATTAATGGTGACTGTGCCCACTCCCTAACTGACGTGGTACCCAGTGCTCTTGTGTGGAAACCCTGCACAGGCACAGCTGGAACACGGATAGGAAGCTCCCAGATTAATTCATTTGCAGGTAGGGAGGAAGGAATGACAACTGAGCCTTCTCAGGAACCCTTTGCTGTAGCCTCTGTGTGTCACAGGGATTATTTCCTGTGCTCTTGCCTGTGGTGTGCAAATAATGGGGAATTTATCCCCACGTGCAGAAAACACACAGGGAACCGTACATGTGTGAAAGAAAACTTGGCTCCAAGAGATCCCTGGCAAAATGGTGCAAGTAATCCAAGCTGTTTCCTGTGATCCCTTCGTTACCCAGCCAGACAGGGATCTATTTTTAACCAGTTGTATTGCAGTGAAACTCCTGCTCTGGAGAGGCTGGTGGTTGTTTCTTTGTATGTAGCCCGAGCAGCTGTAGTTACCATGGGTAACAGTGGGACTGTGTCCAGGTTTGCACTCAGAGTGGAGGATACGGGGACCATGGTGGGATGGAACCAGGCAGACACCAGGCAGGGAGCCCGACCTTCAGGAGCTGCTCCTTCCCCTGCGAAATGTGAGCCCTCCAGCAGAGCCACCACAGGACCTCCCAGAGCTGGTGCACGTTGTACCTGCTCTCATGGAACAAACACAGGCTTTTAGGAGGGAATGGTGGAACTGAGCGTCTGCAGGCATGGAACCATGGAATGGTTTGGTGGGGAAGGACCTTAAAGCTCATCTATTCCACCCCCTGCCATGGGCAAGGACACCTTCCACTAGCCCAGGTTGCTCCAAGCCCTGTCCAACCTGGCCTTGGACACTTCCAGGGATGGGGAGTCCACAACCTCTCTGGGCAGTAGATTGAAAACCATCTCTGATCTTCGCTGACCTGATCAGTGATTCCCTGATTGTTTTTCCAGGATCACAGGCCTGAATCCAGAGCAATGGATGCATTTTTTTGGATGGCAGGGCTCAAGGATGTGGAGGGATAGTTCTTCTCTGTGTTACCATGAGGGCTGAGGGAGCCAGCACTTTGGGGTGGAGGAATTTGTGCATTCTTGTGTCTTTTTGCTTATTGCCTGAAGGAATGTGATTTAACTCCCAAGTCTGCTGAGGGCTTGCAATTGCAATGAACCAAGTTAATGTGTGAAATCCTTGCCAGTCAGGACCTGTGGACGTGCTTTTTACGCAGTGGAGCATCTAAGGTAACTATTCCGTGGTAAAAGGGATGAGTAAGAGCTCCCTGACAGCCAGGATTAAGCGTGTGCCTGCACACTCTGCACTTCATCTACTGCTTGATGTAAATTATTTGTTTATTAGTTGAGGTTTTGCATATCCCCTGCCAGCCAGGAAGAGAAGAATGTTCTTGGCCTGTGACTGGGTTTAGAGGCTTGTCCTGCTCTGAACTGGATCTCTGAAGACCTTGCGACCTCAGGAGTTTGGCAGTGTCTCTGGTGAGCTGTCTCGTGTGAAGTGTGGCACAAGATAATAGTGTTTCCTCAAAGAATTGCATCACCTCTCCAAGGTCTCTGTGCTATGCAGGGTTTTCAAAATTCCTCCTGAATTATTTGGAAAGACACTT
Source organism: Cephalopterus ornatus (assembly GCA_013396775.1). NCBI lineage: Eukaryota > Metazoa > Chordata > Aves > Passeriformes > Cotingidae > Cephalopterus > Cephalopterus ornatus. Next base: position 6,837 of record VZRE01014720.1, read on the forward strand.
TTTGGCTAGTTTGTGTTGTTTTTAAAGAGCTCAATAGGCAGATGCTGCACAACTTCTTAGGTAAATGCCACATCTAAGAGCCATGAGACTTCTTGGAGTTAGTCCAAAACCAAAGAAGTTTAAGGAGATTTTGGACAACATCAGCCTCTGAACCAGGTGTCTTTATGTCCTTCTGTCAGCTGCAGAGCACGTAACTCATGTGAGGACTTGGATTGTGTGTGGGCTTGATTCTGTGATTCTTATAACCCACGGGTTATAATAAACCCACGAGTATTCTGAGAAGATGCAGTGGCAGAAATGGGAAAATGGAGTCTAAAAAATGCACGAAAGACAAACTCTAAAGAGGTTTGAGTTGCTGCAGCTTTGGGCTCTGGTGCATCTCCTCCCAGAGAGCAGGAGGAAAGCACCTGCTGGAGAGCAGGGCTTTGACCAGAGCGTGGCTCTGCTGGCTGGAACCACGGAGCCATGTGGAGAGTCTCTCTCAACACTTGCATTCAGTTTAGATGTACAAAATGCCAGCACAGTTGACCACAGAATGTATCATTCTCTTGTTAAAGAGAATGGTTTACTTAGGCTTAACTTCCATTTATTGGGCTCTTCTCCAGAAGAGAATTTGGCATCCTCACCACGGGCCTTTTCCTAAACTGCAAGTTTATAGCATCAGTCGTTCAGCTGTAAAATGTTGGCTCACTGATCATCTTGTTTCTTTTGGGAGTATGAAGAGACAACTATTTTAAATTTGGCATTTCTTATCTCACAGTTGGCTTTAGAAGTACTTGTCCTACCCAGAGCCCTTGGCCTCCCTCACAAGGGGCTTTACAGGTGACAAGTGTCTTTTGCTGTGTGGCTGCTCAGTGACACAGCTCAGAGCTGGGCAGGTGGACACTGTAAGGTAATGCTGGTTTTGTAAACTTTCTGTTGGCTGCAAAAAGGTTCATTTTATTGGGTTTGTCCATTTCATGCCAAGTGAAGACTGTAAGAAGTCTGAAGATGTTTCAGAAGATGCATTTTGTATTTAAGGGGAGTACTTTTTCCTCAGTGCAGACCTGGGCATTCCCAGCCCTGACACCTGGGCTCAACCAGAGAGAAAAATGAACCCCCAGCAGCCTGAGCTGTCTGGCCACAGGCGGGAACTTGCTGTGCAGAGAGGAACAATGTGTGGTCAGCAGAAGTGTGAGCCTTCCTTTTGGGACCCTGTTATAGCTTGCTCTGGTAGAGCTGAGGAATAAATGGATTGTAGATTATTCCAGTTGCCCCAGTTCAGTGCCTTGGGACCTGAAAGCAGAAAATATCCTCCTTGTGTTTGGGTTTATCATTGTTGCAGTGATAAGAAGTTTTCTTAAAATGGGTGTTTAACATTCTGCTGCTCCTGAATTTCAGGTTGCTCCTTGCGTGTGTTCGCAGATGAGGTTTCATGGAAAAATATCCGTAACTTGTGTTTCAGAGGGCATAAAGATGGGACTGTTGGTGGGGGAGCAGAGTGAGGATGGTGAAGGGAAGGAGGTGCAGCAGCAGCTGAAGCTGTACTTGTGTGAAGAATTAAAAAGCACTGCTTACCTGAAAAAAGTGCCCAGGTAACAAGACCAGCAGAACAAGAGTTGCAAAGGCAAAGACTTCAACAGGATGTGCTGTTCACTTCCTGACTGGCACATCATTGAACTGAGGTTCAGTTCTGGGTTTGAAGCTTTTTTCTGGCAAATGCTCTTTTCAAAAATGCACGGCTCTGGAGCCATGGAAGTGTCAGGGTTTGGTGTGACGACCTGCATGCCTGGATCCTCTGGGGCTGGATCCCCTTCCCAGCTGCCTGGCTGCAATAGGCATTGTAAGGGATGATCAACTTCTGCTCAGAGAGGAGGAAACAGTGCAACTTTTCACGGCTAATGGAGCTTCCAGGGCAGTGTCCTGCCAGTGTTTTCCCTTCACATGAGGCAGTTGTCTCACCTGATGGCTGGAGAAGGTTGGGGAGGGGCTGCTCGTGGAAGGGTCCCAGCTTCACATGTCTGGTACCAGATGGTTCAGGAAACGTGTGAAACTTCTCTGAGGTGTGTTTTTTGAGAGGTGGGTGTCTGGTCTAAACAAGAGACATTTCACTGAGGTAAGGACTAATTGGTTTGCGGTTAACGAAGCCTTGGCTGCACATTTCTTACGGAGACTGGTGTGACCATTGCTTTAAAGTCAAGTGTTTCTTTTATGCCTCACCATATAAAGACAATAAATACTGATTTTCCAGGCCAGTTCTAGGAGATTATTTGTGCTATTTGACTGGAGTGTCTGTTTTATTCAAGGTCTTGGAGTTATTCCATAGATCCCAGGGCAGCTTGCTCCTGGGGTTGGGATTTGTGTCTCTCTCTCTGTTCTATCAGTTTGCAGTTTGGATGCAGTGGGAGTTAAGTTCCTTGTTTGAGAGCAAGTCCTGATGTACCCCACCCCTTCATCTGTTACGACACCAATTTTCCCCCTGTCTGTGGTTTAATTCTTTTATACCTTTGCTATTTTAGTCCTCTTTGATGCACATTTGTGTGTAGGACAAGTCATGGTTTCAGGTCCTGCTCTGATAGAAGACAGCCAGGGAGGAATTTAGCACTGACAGCATTTGCTTACGATCACTAAGCTCTGCCATCTGTCCCCCAGCCCTGCACCAAACAGGGTGGCTGTAAGGGGACCTTTCAAGAGGGGCTCTTGGTAACGAGGCCTTTTGGCAACAAGAGCTGGGGACTTCAGTTTGTCCAGGTGGCCCAGATGCTCTTGGCCCCGCGCAAAGGTCCTCACTGCACGCTGTGCTTGGACAGACTGGGGTCACACAGAGGAAGAACAGCTTCAGGTGTCCTGGAGCAAGAGGGCAAAGCCAAGGCTTTACTGAAGGGCTGTAAAGGAAGAGCGGGTGTAGGGGGAACGGGGGAGGACGTGTGTGTGACCCCTCGGCGTGGCCTGGGTCTGGCTGTGCCTCCAGCAGTGACGTCCTGCTCTGGGGCTGGGGGCTGGGCCAGGTGAGCAGGGCCTGGGGGAACCCATTCCTGGCTCTGCATTTGCTCTCTCAGATCTGAGGTAGGACAGGGCAGGGCAGGTACCTTTTATTCCCGTGAAGTGAAAAACCATTGCCTCAAATGTTCATCTTTTCTTCCTCAGGCTGCAGATCAATGAGGTTTCTGTTAAGGCTGGAATGGTTATTTCCCCTATAAATACTTCTAATTGTAGTCAATGAATTAAGTAAGTGATGACACTTTTATTTTCCGACTCTAGGAAGGAATTTTTTTTCCAATATTAATATTCCAGTGTTCATGGAAGTGTTTATGCCAGAAGGGGCATTTAGTGCTGAAAGATTCTGATTAACCTAATTTTTCCTGGTTCTTACAACATAAAGAAGAATAATCCAATCCCATTATAGCCCATAGTTTATCCTCCTGAGAAGCAAAATTAGTTTGTTTTGTCTTTAACTGAGGTGTGAAAGAATTAACCAGAACAGTTGAGATGTGAACTAAGGTGTTTTACTTTTCATAGTCTCTGGCACAGTGGAAACACAAGAGAAGTTTAATAATCTGTTCCTCCAACTGTGTGTTATTCTCAGAATACACTTGAGCTGAAAGCTCTGTGTAATGGTTTGGAAGTGAGTGGGTGGAATTAATCTAAAACACCTCAGAGAGAAGGTCTTCAACTCACACAGGGTTTATTTGGTTAAGGCTGTGTTAAGGTCCAGCCTAACTGCCATGTGATATTGCCAGGGGTAGCCTCAAACACTTGTATGGAATGGGAATTATTCTTGCTTTTCAAAGTTAAGTAGGAAATGTCATTTACAGTTTAATCTCTCCTTACAGGAAGAATATGGGCAGTGAGTGGTAAACAAAATAAAGGCAAATGCTTGGCTGAGCAAGGTGTGACAGGACACAGGGCTGGGAAAGCTACAACAGCAGCAATTAAACTAATCTGCCCTATAACCATTGTTTCCCTAGGTCAGGAAGTGTCCTGCACCACTGGAATGAGATCTATCACTTTGTGGAGCACTTGGCCCGCAAGTTCATCAGGTGAGAAGTGCTGCAGAGCGGGGATGGGGAGCGGGCACCAGTGCCTCCCAGTTCAGCTCAGCTGCTTTCCACTGGGGGCGGAGGGAGGGTTCTTAATGCTTTCCTCAGATCATCCCAGTGGCTGCTTTTCCCCAGATTTCTGTCACATGGGAAATAGGGGGAGATAAGCTGATTGTTCCCTTTATTCCTGCCTGCCTGGATCGAATCTTATTTCTTTGGGGAAGGAATGCC
>VZRE01014720.1:11115-72467 GCA_013396775.1 Cephalopterus ornatus
AGAAGACCCCCCCCCCCCCCCCGCCGTGTGAGATGCTGCCTGAGGCACACAAGTTTGGGTCTGCAGGGAAGGGCTGTGGCTGCAGCTTTCAGGCTCTGAATGACTTGAGACTGCATGATGAATCCCTCGGGACATGGCATGTGTTGTGATGAACGCAATTAGCCTTCCCTCATCTCTGTGATGATTCCAGGATGCATTTAAGCCTTTCTTGCTTCAGCAACCCCAAGGTTGTGATGCAAGTGCTCTTTACAGGGATTCCCCATAGTTTGCCTGGACTGGGAAGGCCCAGGGAAAAACACCTTCTGCTGCCTCCTCCTGTCTTTGCCCCTGTTGAGTTATAACTGAGAGAGCAGAGTGTCCTGTGTGGTTGGGGTTACACACACAGCAGCCTCTGGACCAACAAATTAATGGACTTCTTTTCTCTCCTCCAGCCCTCAGCTGAGGATGTCCTTCATTGTTTTTTCAACTAGAGGGACAATTCTGATGAGGTTAACAGAAGACAGGTAAGAAGAGGTTTAAAGGTGCACAGCACCTTTTGTGTCCCTTCACCTTCCTTGCTCAACGATTCCCAGTCCACTGTGAACGGAGTAATGACACCTTTGTGCTTCTCAATTTAATTGTTTCAATACCTGCCCATTTTCATATCCTAGAATGCATTAAGGGCTCTCAAGGCAGAGGTTGCCTTCTTAAATTCAACTTTTAAATGTCTTTTCTGTCAGCTATTGGGGTTTTAGCTCAGGCTGGTTTTCGTTGAGGGAGCTGCATTCCACAGAGACTCAGGCTTTTGTCAGACAACAAGAGGCTTGTTGCCTGTGAAACATCCTTTGGGAGTTTCTTCTGCAAACAAATAGGTGAAACTCCCTTCCCATAAAAACAGACCTGAAAGCCAGAGGTGGCTCCCACACCCTGGAGGTGGAGGGGAATGTGATTTCCTCAGAGGTCTAAAGGGATATTACAGACAGTGTTTGGGATGGATTGTAAGGGGCTGTATTTTTTGGCAATGGCAGTTTGATTGCCATGTTGCTGAAGCGTGTTCCTGTCACCCCTTTGTAGATCCCCAAGTTAATCCCAGTAAAATCTGTGGGATGGATTTTTTTATTTTGCTCTGACTTCAAGGACAGTTGGATAAGGTCCTTAAATCACTCTCACTTCCTCTGTTAACTTCATTGCCACGTGGAGCAAAAATATATGTAACACATGTGTAGGCTGTATAAGTCAGCATGTGTTTTACATATTGGATGTCTGAAATCACATACCAGGGCAGCTCCCATGGAGGACTGGGGAGGAAACTGGCTGCCTTCCTACAGAGCAGTCCACATACACACCAGCCTTGAAAATGCCATTAACCCCAGCAAGCTAAGCGGCCCTTCCTTGCCACTTACTGCAACAATAAGGATAAAGAGAATAAACCATATTTAACTGGGTGCAAGCAGTAAACCTGTTCCCTGCCCCTGGCTGTGTCCCACCCCATGAACACACCCCACTGCAGAGATACCTCATCTGCTAAGGTCTGAACTAAGAGACTGAAGTGTTTCCCATGTGGAAATGTATTCCATATTTATCCAGCTGCCTTATAAATGTTGACTGGCAACAGGATATTGATATGGTATTAGTCTAAAAGCCAGCTGACTGCAGAGCTGCTGGTTTTTATTGGGGGACAGACAAACAAGGTGTTGGTCCTTTAGTTCCCACTGGCCTTTCTAAATGGGGAAGGTGGAGTGGTGGGAAAACCTCCTCTGCCTCTTCTGTGCCTCTGTGTGGTATATCAGCCTCTGAATGTGAAGACTGAGGGTGCTGAGCATCCCTTTTTGGAAAAACTCTGTGCCTCTGATGGGACTGGATTGACATATTCTAAACACCTGTGCTGTGTATCTTAAAATGTCAGTGTTCACCTTTGAAAAATGGTGATCACAAGAAACGCTCCATTTTATATTCAAGTTTGGCTTGGGGTATGCACGGGTAGCCGAGAGGAGGAAATATCTGCCACTAGCCCACCTATGGCTGTGTCTAACTAGTGTCTCACTGGTTTGGGCATCACAGGTACAGAATGAGTTCTTGAAAGTTCGACAATTCAGCCTGTTGCAAAAGCAGACAGTCTTTTTTTTTCTCCCTGAGGGAGTCACTGCTGTGCTGACTGAACAGTGTTAGTGCCCTGCTGCAATCAGCCTCACCATGGAGCTCCACAGTGTGTGATCACACAAACTGGGGGTTCTGAAGTAGTTAAAAAATGCAGGGACAAAACTGACTTCTGGCATGTACATGTGGTCTTGCTTGCAGTGACTTCATCCCTTTCCCATGAAGATTGTGGAGTTTGCTCAGATACACCCCACACACTGCAGGGTTTTATCTTGTATTAAAGACTTCTGGCCTGTGCTTGTCTCCCAGAGTTCGGTGTCTGCCACTCAGGGGAACAGCAAATGACTGTCTGCCCTGTGTACCCTGCAGCTGATCTCACTGTGCCTGGGATTCCTGAAAAGAATTAAAACAGATCCCCTGAATCATAATGAGCCATTGGGAAAGGCTTCAATCTTTGAGTCAGTTTGAACAGCAACTGTAATGTCCAAATAAACCGGGCTGCTTGATCATGTTTATTTAGTCAAGTCAGCAAATACAGTGAGGAAAGTGAGCCAAGTGAGTCAGCTGCTGAGTTTGACCAGGGAGCATTTATTTAGGAAGAAATGTATGAAATGTATGGATACTGAGGAGATGCTGCTTCAGTGATGCTTTCCCCAGGCTGTGGGAACACTGGGAGCACAACTACTCTGTTTCCCGCATCCTTGGAGAGGTATCTACCCAGACTTGGCCTATGTAAACACTGGGCTAACTCCTTTTCCCCCTCTCTCTGTATTTGGCTCTGCCATGCATGTCTTCACCTGGGTATCAGCTCCCCAGGAATCGGATCTTGGATCTGACAGTGTCTGCCTTCCTTTCAGGGAGCAGATTCGCCAGGGCCTGGAGGAGCTGCAGAAGGTGCTGCCGGGCGGTGACACGTACATGCACGAGGGATTTGAAAGGGTAACTAAGCGCAGGCTGTGGTGCCTCAAACTGTGTCCGCTGCCCCTCAGGAAATGTAAACAGAGCAATCTGGTTAATAACTCTCTGGTGGGAGAGAGGGACAATGCCGTAGGGACAGTGAGGTGTAAGTGGTCAGTGCTGGAGCTGGGACACAGGAGATGCAAACTCTACCAGTTATCTTTATTTCTGCCTTCAGCTTTCATGGGGGAGCTGCCTTTTGAGCTTAGGACAAGGCAGAAGGCTTTGGCGTTGCAATCCCACATATTCCTGAAGGGTGGGAAGCTGTCAATCCTGCCTATATCCCTGTTAGAGTTGGGTGGGGGCTGAGGCCATGGCTCCAACCTGTTCTCACTGGTGGCCAAAATATGCTGTGCAGACGTTATTGCCTGCTCTGACCTCCTTCTGGATAGATTTTTAATATATTTTACAAGCCCAGGAGTCCATCTAAACCTGAACTCCTGCACTCCCTCCAATTCTGTCCTACAGAGGTATTTGGCAGGACTTTGTAGTGTCTGCCTGTTGAAAATGCTGAACTGTCATTGTTCACATTGAAACGTGAGCACACAACAGAAATTCAGGTGACCTGACAGAGACTGGGGTTTGTTTGCAGTTGGAGAAGTTGATCCAGAGGTGCTGGGGAATATTTATTATTGGGCCTGGGACGTTCCTCAGGGAGGAAGGTGAACGGGATTTTTAGAGAGCAGAATAGTAGGAGACTATTAGTGTTGGCCTTAGGGCTGGTTTGACTGAGCTGTGCTTTGATAAGAGCTTGAAGTAACACAGTCAAACCCATAGGCAAGGGCCCTGTTCTGGGAAGGGTTCAGATGTCTGAGAGCAGAGGTCATGTGGGAACTGCAAGGCCTCACTGCCATCTTCCCTTTCTTTCTGGTGCATGAGTAGATGCCCACAAAGTATTATTATTGATTTATTACTAATAATCTTCTGATTTAATTTCAGGCAAGTGAACAGATTTACTATGAAAATGTTCATGGTGAGAGACTTTTCCTGATCCATTGAATGTTTTCTTTCTCTTCCTTTTTGACTGATAACTTTAACAGATTTGAAATGCAGCTTCACTGTGGGAAGGGTGGGGGTGGCTGCTGCTCTTACAGGAATGCAGTGCTGGTCAGGGTAGTGTTCCTGAAAGGGACAAAGAACTGGTGGAGCTCTAAGGAGCCAGATCTAGAATGAAAGTGTTTCAGGCCAAAAGTGAGAAGCCAGGCTGGCTGAAGTGCCCACTCTTACCAAAACTGTCTTTGTTCCTTTTGCTTGAGGACTCAGGCAGCCATTTCTTCTTCCTTCCCAAACATAAGAATGTGGGGAAGCTGTTAAATAAAAGATTTTTTAATAAGCAATTATTAAAGCCAGCAGTAATTGCAGAAAATTGCAAAAATGTTTGTCCTTCCCTCTAATTAATGTAAAATCTTTCTGCACTGCAAAGCCTGAAGTATGAATATAAATATTGCTTCAGAAACCAAAAGACAGACAACCAGATGTCTGAGTATGAAGCCAGGCCTAATGGTCTCACAGGGCTACTCATGAGTAAGAGGAAGTCGTGGTTAAGTCCACACAGCTTTGGGACTCACCTGTGAAACATGCCTGCAGGAAAATGGAGTATCTGGAACAGCTCAATTTGGGATTGAAGATGCTTTTGCATGCTGGCGTATGTATCACATGTAAACTGGTTACCACCATGTGCACGAAGCACTGGACAACTGGGTCCCCAAGCCTGAATGTTGGGCTGTGTGTTTGTCCTTGCCCTGCTACAAGGAGGGTTTATCCCAGCTGCAGTAGGTCTAAAGGCTCCTGCCATAGTCAGTGGAGGGACAAAGGCATCTCTGGAGGTCCTTTGGGCTCCCAGATCAGTGCCAGAAACATTGAGTTTTTTCGACGTCCTACAGCAGGAGCCTGAGCACCTGAGTTTGGGATCTGCAAGGGGAATAACCCCACAGGTTGCTCATTGCTTGACCTTTTTGCTGCATCGTTACCACATTATTGAAATTTGGGGATTTCTAAATAGCACTAAGAAATTATAGGTATCAGATCTCTGTTCTGCAGCCCTTGAAGAAGTTGCCTGTTTGGAAGGGATGACTGCAAGGTTTAATGATAGTGCTGAAATGTTGAAGATTTTAGGCCATTTCCGACCATCTCTGTTCAGATCCCAATTGAGCTTTTAATCACAAGCTGAAAAAAAACCTTGTGGATTTCTTGAGTTGATAAAATTAATAAAATGATTTTTTTTACAATATATGTATTGCATTAATAAAATCAGGAACTAACTAGGAACAAATTGCATTGGGTTTGTTTGATGGCTGCAGCCTAATCTGCTGGTCTGAAAAACTGAAATGTTGAGGGGCTGTGAATTAAAACCATTGGCACATCAAGAAAGTGGGATATAAAACTGGAATTGAAGGCAGGTGCCTGAGTGAAAAACTGTGGAGAAATTTATGTCTTCTGACAACTGGTTGGCTGGAGGGAGGGAGGCCATGAGCTTGCTGTTTCTGGCCCTTTGGGTGTGCTAACAGGCCTCTGTCAGGATGTTTTCCGGGGTGGTTTAACAAACACAACCAAACCCAAGGGGCTAAAGGAGTTTGTGTGTTCAGGTTACAGAACTGCCAGTGTCATCATCGCACTGACGGACGGAGAGCTCCACGAGGACCTGTTTTTCTACTCTGAGAGGGAGGTGAGTGTCTTACACATTTGCAGACAGGGAGATGTCTGGGCTTGCTGCTTTGAAGGCAAAAGATAAGGAAAAGCTTTTTCCCTTGTGAAAAAACTCCACTTTGGTGCTCTTTAGACATGAATCTTAAGGATAACCATTAATAGCAGCAATGCTTCTGACTCATGGCAGCTGAGACTCTTCATGGGAAAGGACAGGGGTTTGAACTTCCAGTTAAAAATAAACACTGGAGGAAGGAATAGTTCACAGCTGAGAAGTTTCAGTATTGACTGGGTTGCTCTGGGAAATACCTGGATCTTCTCACTTTCACTTTTCTTCTCTCACAAAAAGTAAAGGCTGCAGAAGGAGGATGGCTGTTGTTCCTATAAAATCCTGTGACATCAGAAAACCTCTCAGATGATCAAATCCAAAATTTCCACAAATATTTCCAGGGTTCAAGCACATATTCTCAACATCCTCATTAAATCAGTGAACTATGCAAGATGTTAGCTAAACAGTAGGGTGAGTACTGAAAGCTTTGCTGCCCTTTGGACAGTCCTCTCTGAAGAGATGGACCAATTTGCACTTGTCAGTCAAGCAAATTAGGATGACCTAAACTTGGAAGATGGTATTTTTGCATGAATTTGTTATGGAAAGATTTTTTTTCCTCTCAGTCTGTCCAAAGTGCAGCTTTAAATCCAACAATAACAAAAGGAAAGGTTTTGTAGAGTAAAACCAATACTGCTACAGCACAAACAAATGTCCTGGATCTGCAGTTCCCCTCCTTGCTCTTCATCTCCTTTTCTTCCCTTCTGAAATAAAATACTCACAAGAAAAGCAAGTTTGTTTTTAGAGGTGAATGAACAAGTTGAAAGGTCAGAAGTGTTCCATTTGTTTTGGTTTGGGGAGGAGCAGCTAAGAGCTGGTAGAAGGAGATCCTGAACTCGGCTCTTACACTGGGAGTTGCTGCAGTTGTTTGGCTTGAAGCTTCCCAGTGTGAAACTGGAATGAGGCTTTTCTGCTAAAGCACTTTGCTGTTGAACAACTTGAATTGCTACAGTCTTCTGACACAGTCTGACTTGCTGCCATCTGTTCTGGGGAGGGGTTTTTGACTTAAATTGGACTTACGCATTCGGAGCATTTGCCTTTTGAATCATAAATGCAACTTCAATGAAATAGCCTGGAAAAATCAAACCTGTGCATGCCCCCTCCTTTAGTTTAGGATGCTGTGTAAGCAGTGGGAGTTTTGTAGCAGATGGAATGAAATGTCTCTCACCTATAAATATCTTAAGTCCAGGCACATGTCTGAAACAGAAAACACCAAAGCATTTTAGGTTACTGTTGTGCTGGGATGTGCCCTAAATGATGAAAAGAAAATTGATTTAGTCTGTCTGACATCTTTTGGGAAGTTGAAGTCACTCAAGAGGTGAACTAACTAGGTTTAAAAAAACCTACCAAATACCTTGGGATTGGCTTTACTAAAGAGTAGCTGCTCTAGAAACAGATAAAACCCGAATTTACAGAGTCAGGGAGGGAAGCTTTTAAAACTCTCCTTTGACAAGGACCCCCTGCTCATTATACAAAGAAAGACTAAATTTGTGATTAAGACCTTTCAGACACCTGCATCCCATCACATTTGCATCCATGTCATCCTGCCTTTCCTCGTTCCAGGCTAATCGGTCGCGTGACCTGGGAGCAACGGTGTATTGTGTGGGTGTGAAGGACTTCAACGAGACCCAGGTAAAGGAGGCTCAGGTGTTGTCTGAGGGGCTTGGCAGAGGTGCAGGTTGAACACGGCCACACACTCCTGAATCCCCTTCTCGAGGTTCCCAAGTGGTTTTCCTCTCCTTCTGCCAACTGTTCGACGACCTGAGGTGCCCACCTGAAGTGGTGGGTCTGGTGTTGGGTTTAAGTCGTTTTCTAAGTCTCCAGATGTGGAGAGCTGCCCCTCTGCCTGCCTCAGATACTCTTGGAAACGGTGGAGAAAAGCAGAGGAAAAGACACACGGAGAAGAGCAAATTGTCTGAGGAGCAGGCTGTGGGGACGTCTTTTCCCCATACAACTGTTGCCATAGAACTCTTCACTTTCAGTGCAGGTTTTCTTTCAGGGGAAAACTGTGCTGTAAAAAGCAAACACCTTCATTAGTGACAGTAATATTTCACACTGTTTTCCCATTTGATAGTCTGACTTCTAGATTTGTCATATGAATGCTGGTATGCCCATGAATTGTATTTCACACACTAACAGCTGACATTTTTCTGACATGAGTGAAACACTTGCACGGCCCCGAAGTAGATGGTGAAAGAGTTTTCCCAGACTTTCATCTTTCAAAAAAGGAGTCAAACCAAACTTGGTTTAGAACTATCTCCTTCGAACCAAACCCAGAGACTGGTGCAACCCAGAGTAAGTCATAGAAAAAGTAAAGAGGGAATAAAAATGCCAAAGAGACCAGATCTAAAGCAACAGGCCCCAGACAGCTGCTACTTGAAGGCATTTAAATACTGGAGAAATTAATTGGAATTAGATGACTGTGTCTGAAGTCCCAGAATGGACCAGGAGGAGGACCATGGGGAGTGAGTTGAGGAAACTGTAAACATCCTGGTTTACAGAGGCTTCTGCAGCTCAGCCAACAAGGAATGAGCTGCTTTACTGCCCTTCTTGGAGCAGGCAGGGGAAAGTTGCCTGGAGCGTTTCTCTGGATGCAAACCAGGAGGTTGGCAGCTGGGGAAGTGAGAATTGTGAGTGACAGGAGCTGGAAAGGTGGAGCCCGTGGGGTTTAGGGAGGAATGTGTGGCTGCTCTGCTGCCTCCAGCTTGCAGTGCTACAGGAAACTCCAGAGAGGCCTTCTGGGCTGGTGTTACCTCTGCCAGGGGAGAGAATTACTGGAACAAACCTTGGCCTTGCAGCAGTAAAACTTGAGTCTGCTCCAGCAGATGCATGGAGAGCTCATTACTGCTGAGTTGGGCTGAGATTTGGGGCTTAACCCTTAGTCTGCCATTGGCAACTGGACCTGCATGAAGCTCTTTGCAGGTGAGGTCCTGGTTCTTACCTTGCCACCACCTCATGAAGGTCCCTCTTCCTTGTCATGGAGGTTTCTGGATGCTCCCCTGCTACCTTTTAACCTCCACTTGGAAAATATCTCCCGAGAGGTCCCTGCTTTCTTCTTTTTGGCTCTGTAATGTTTGAGTGTAGGACCAACAGTCAAACCTCTGTCCTGACAGGGAAGGTGAGTCAGGGCTGTATCTCCAGCTGGGGTATAATTTCATAAAATCATAGCATCTTGAAGGTTGCAAAAGTCCTCCAAGATCAAGTCCAACCTTTGACAGGACACATTTTTATTAGCCCTCTCTACATGTGAAACTACCGAATCATTTTGGTTACTTCCCTGGTTGAAATGTGTCCAAGTGTTTTGCTGCCTGTGTTGGTGCTGTGGCCTGTTCTGGCTGGGGAGTAACTGAGTGGGGTGGTTTACAGTCATGTAAATCATACAATCGTGACTAGCTTTTGCACCTAAGGCTCTGAGCACCACGGAAAGCCACGTGAAGTCTCGCCTTCAAAGTTAAAAGCCCTTTTCTTATCCTTTCTAAAATCAGTCAGGCTAAAGAGATTAACTTTTCACTGCTTAATAAACTGTAATACACCGGCAATCCACACAGAGTACTTGAGCATTTGAGGTTTTTATTTGCAAGTGGATGAGTCTGGAGAAGTCTTAATTTTCTGCCTGATGGCTAATTTATGTCATTCTTTGCATTTCTGTTTTATTTCCTTTCCCTGCTCTGTCAGCTGGCTCGGATTGCCGACAGCAAAGATCATGTCTTCCCAGTGAACGATGGGTTTGAAGCCCTTCAGGGGATCATAGACTCTGTAAGTACTTTTAATCATGTGTTTGCAGCTCGGTTTTCCTGTGTTCACAAGGACCTGCTTGAAAAATCACTTAATCATTTGGTCCAAAGAACTGACCTTTGTCTGTACTGAAATCGCTACTTCAAGGTCGAGTTTAATCAACTCTGAGCCCAAATATGATCTCCGTCTGTCTCCCTCCTTGGTGGGAAGGAACTGAGTGAATGAAGAGGCACATGGTGACAGTTTGTGACGTGGCTGCCAGAGGCAGGGCCAGCAGGGCTGTGTTAGAGCTCATCCTGTGCCAGGGATCAGGGCACTGAGATCCTGGTGGATGTGCTGCACTGCTCCCTGTTGGAATGGGGGAAGGGATGCTGCTGTGCAGGCCAAAATCCCCAAGCCTCTGCTTTCTACATTGAGCTTCCCGGCAGATGGGCTGGTTTTCTCCTCCCCACATCGAGGTTTCCCTATTCCCAGTTCCGGGCATTCCCTGCAGGGATTGGGTGGAGCCTTGAATAGCTGGCCCATTTTGAGTGGCTGGGCTAATTAGGGTGCTTCCCATGGCTACAAAGGATGGGAAATCCGTTCAAGGACATGTGTGTGTTCTTCATTTTGGACGAGCTGATAAAACCCAGCTGAAAGGTATGATGTGGAGCTGGGGAAGGGGTCTCAGATTTCTCTGTTTACAGTGGTTACACACTATTTTGACAGTGTAATACCAGGCAAAACCATTCCCTCAGCACAGGCTCAGTTCTCCCTGGTGCTCTCGCATGGAGATGGAATACAATCCCTTGCTTATTTGTTTTCCTGGCACTGTCTGAGCGTGGATCTAGTGCCCCAGCTCTCTTGGACAGTCAGGTGTTGCATGTCACTTCAGAAAGCAACAAAACAAGAACCACTTTGCTCCTCAGCCCTGCATTCCCTTTGCAGCTGTTTTTAATGAATTCCAGCAGCAGTTCTGACTCCCTTCCCAGTAATATGGAACAGAAAGGCAAGACTTTAGTCAAGAACTGCCTCAGCTGAGCTGACTGGTGAAAGATTTCCCAGCCCTGGGAAGGAGGGTCACAGGGAAGTGCAATTGTACAGTAACGAATCCATGCCCTGACCACTTGGATTTGAGTGGAGCCTCTGCAGTAGGTTGGGAAGAAGGGAAGTGGTTTTGTGTGTAAAAGGAATGACAGGGAGGACATTAATGACTCTGCAGAATAACAAACAACAAGTAGATTCCTGTTCTAGCTGGAAAATAAGGTCCTTCACTCCTTCTTTTCTTGTCCTTGCCAAAAGCATCCCTGTGTTGGAGCAAACAATGGATTTGTGGTCACAGGAAAGATGTTAGCAGTGAAAGGGCCCTGGGGTTTGGAAGCTTCTTTCAATTCCTGGGTAAGAGTTGGCACAGCAAGGGTGCTCAGCCACTGTTGAGGGGATTGATTAGCCTACAACCTGCTGGTTATCACAGGGTGGGCAGAGATCAAATAACTGTGAGCATTAGTGCTTGAATTAATTCTAGAGGTGTGAGGACCTGGCTTGGTTTTACACTGCAGGGCTTTGATGTGGACTGCCCTGACTGTTCCCTCCTCCCTTCTCCTCAGGAGTAGGTATTTTTCAGCCCTCTGTCATGCAGAGGTGGTGGAGACCAGCTCAGTTGGTCAGAGCCTGGTGCTAATACCTGGTGCCAATAACTCCAGGGTTGTGAGCTCAGCCCTTTACTAAGAGCTGGACTTGATGATCCTTGTGGGCTCCCTTCCCACTCAGAATATTCTGTGATTCTGGGAATTTGAAGTCCCCCTGGGATGAGGCAGAGGGTGGGATCTGGGAGTGGTAGAACTCAAGGCTGGCCTCAGCTGGGCTTCTCAATCTGCTGAGCAAGGATGTTCGGGGTGGTGGGGCTGCAGATGTTTCCATGCACCTGCCCTTCCTTTTCTGTGGGAGCCAGGGAGTTTGGAGGGAGCAGCTGCAGGGAGATGTGCTCAGTGTGGTCCTGTCTCCTCCAAGCACCACCAAGTTATGGCTCCACCCTGGGGACTGTGCTTGACTGAGGTGAAAATCCAGTCCCACACTGAAGCTGTGCTTAAAAACATGATCCTTACAGTGGGAGCTAAAGGTGTTCAGTGCACTGTGGGGTTTGGTCCTTTCTCTCCTGTGAGCTCCAATCTGACATTTTAATTATGCAAACGGATTGCTTTGTCCTCCTCATTGTGAAAAAGCCACTGCTAAAACTTCAGCTTCAGATTAATGGGGATTTTGAGTTTGTCAGGAGAGAACAATCTGGTGGAGAAGCAGATTGACTGATTGCTGCAGGCTGGGAAACTCAGGAAAAGAGCTGAAGTAATTTATTAAATTTTCCTTTGCTGTGAAAAATTTGTGTGAATCAAAACCTGTCAATTTAAAGCCAATGGAGTAAATCTTAGAAGGAAAACCTGAAACTCAGCTTCAGTTACTGCTCAGTGTGTGTTTGGTAGGAGTGCTGGAGGCAATGAGCATGAAGCAACATGAAAGTCAGGATGGGATCCTGTCATGGCTTTGCTTTGAGCCTGTAACAGGAGCTGACTGAGGAGCAGTCACGAAAACTCCCTGATCCTTGGCATGTGTTAAACCATGGCACCAGCCTGGAACTCACCTCAGGGATGGAATCCTGGGTTCTTTAGCAAGGAGCCAGAGTGAGCTGCAGGAATTCTCATGGACCAGTTGTGATAGATAAGAAAGGAAGAAGCGTGAACCACTTTGTGGGACTGTTCCCTGTCTGTATAAATTGTACCAGTGATTCATCCTTTTACGTTTAATTCCCTGTGTGCTCCTTTAGGACCCTCTTGCAGAGGATGTACCACCTACCCTGGGTATTTTTCAGGACTTGTCTCAGCTCTTGGAATTGCTGTGGCAGTTCAGAGCTGATGTGACCGGTCCATGTGCTCCTTCACCCCAGGAAATCAGAGCTTGGAAATACACTGTCCCCGAATACTGGTGTTACACAAATGTTTCCTGGGACAAACTGCAGCGTTGGATATGTGCAGTGGGGGAGATTTGGTGACAACTCAGTGTGAGCACCTAATAGGCAGAAGGTGAGAGATATGGTGATGGTTTTGTGTCCCATCCTGAGCTGGCTGCCCAAACTTCACTGCCAAAGAGATAAACTGTAGATTCCCTGGTGCAGGGAGAGGGCTGAGACCCCCTGAATGGGGGAGAGAGATGAGAAAGTTAATTGCTTTGCAAGATACTCTGAATCTGTCTTCTGTCACAGCCAGACTTTCTGCACAGGCCAAAGAGCAAGTTGAAAACTGGAGCCTCTTGGCTTACCCATCCCAGGGAGAGGATGTGAACCCCCAGTCTCCACTGCACAGGGCTTCTTATTAGTTTTAATGGTATATATATGCTTTCTACTTCTTTCTTCCCCCAAATGCGTCTTTAAAAAGGACTTAAATGTATTTATTTGACTTAGCTCATGTAGATATTATTGGACAGGAAACACTTCATAAATAAATGGCTGTTTTATAATTGGCAACAGACTTTGGTATTCAGTAATTGAACAGAGCCTGCTAATGAGTACCTGGCCTCAGACTGCAGGTCATTCCCACTAATGCTAATTAGGCAGTAACCTTCTATTACACTTCAGCATCCTGTTTGCTAATGAGAATTCCCAAATTTGGTGAAAAAACATTTTAAGAAGTATGCAGCTGCTGTGGTGAAATAATCTGTCTGTGTGTTTGTGGAGCAGAACACCAAGGGAAAGCTTCCAGCAGCTGCAGAATCTCACTCCCCTTCTTCCCTTTGTTTCCAGGGGGCCCAGGTGAGCTGCTGGGCCTCCCCTGGCCCTTAATGCCTCCCCTGGCAGAGAAGTGAATTAGTCACAGGTAGTGCTAGAATCGGTTCTACCCTGTCAGAGCTCACTGTGGCACACAGAGCCAGGCTCCCACAGGGATGTGCTGCGTTCTTCCTCTGGCATGTCAGCAAATACGAACAAGAGCCTGTCCCAGACCTGGAGCATAACTGGAGTCCCATGGAGTAAAGGAGGAGCCTGACCTTGAGGGCATGGTCTTAAGCTCTGCCAGGGGAGGTTTAGGTTGGATATTAGGAAGAAATTCTTTACAGAGAGTGTAATCAGCCATTGGAATGGGCTGCTCAGGGCGGGGGTGGATTCTCCGTCCCTGGAGGTGTTTAAGGTGACACTGGATGTGGCATCAGTGCCATGGTCTGGGAACCACAGCAGTAGTGGATCAAGGGTTGGACTTAATGATCTCAGAGGTCCTTTCCAACTCAGCTGATTCTATGATTTGGGAGTCTGAGCTGGGTCCTTGAGCTGTGCTGCAGGAGACAAAGGGATGTTTCCTCACCGGGAGTGAGCACTGCCCCAACTTCCCTGTGTGGGTGCCAGGGCAAAGCTGCCTGAGCCCTGCAGGGAGTTCCCAAGTTCTTCTTGTGAAAATGGGGATGTGGACTCATCCACAGACCCCAGTCTGCTGCAGGGGTGGTTTATGGGCCCTGGGAGATCCCATTATCACTCTTCCATGAGATTTGCTTCCCTGGGACCCCAGACCAGACAGAGGATAAGCTGCACCTCCAGCCCCCAGGGCTGTGCACCCCTCAGGAAATAAGAGACCTGATGAAATCTTCTACAGTGAAGGCGTTGAAGTCCTTTTTGAGTGTATTTTTTAATGAGTAAGAGACATAAAGGAATTCTTTTGCAATAGTTATTGCTGCCTGATTTTCACTTTAAGTTAGGGTGGGTGCTTGGAACATTGGAAACTTAATCTAAATCAAAATAAACATTGCAGTTGGCACTGTAAAAAGCCATTAAGGCCAGTTTTTTATGGTTGTTGTGTAAAAGGATTGAACTGGACTGGGAGATCTGCATCATCTAATTGAGACACCTGCTATTCCAGCCCCAGTCCGAGTTGGGCAACAGCAGGAATGTTTGCAAAATGTTTGCTGAGTAGAAGTCCTGAATCTCAAACTTGATTCTGTGAGGTTTGACTTGATTAAAAAAAGAAAAGTATTGATTGGATTTTACATTCTCAAAGTTTCTCCTTATTCTGCCTTTCAGATTCTTTTGGTGCTTCTCAGTTCTGTTCTCAACTGTTGACTTTCTCTGTTTTTCCACTCGACAGTTCCTGTATAACCTTGTTCCTGCAAATCTTCTCTCTCCTCACCTGCCACCGGCTCAGACAGTCCTGCCTCCTTCAGTCCCTTGGTGCTCTCAGTCTCTACCAGCCCTCCTTCTGAGTAATTCAGTCTTCTCTTTAAAACTTTTGAAAAATAAATGCTGGCTCTCTGTGTACCTTTTGCAATCAGGTATTTGAGGCAGCGAGCCATGATTGTGGAGAAAAAAGAAATGTTATCTTTTTCTTACAGAATTTATTGTATTGGTTGCTGTTCTTTCCTTACAGATGTTTCAATTTAAAGCTGGGAAAATAGTTTTCATGTTGGATTTGAGTCATGATGCTTGGCTGACATTTCCTTGCCTCTTGGAGCTGACCTGAATTTTGATCAGTGTTGCCTCAGTCAGGGGCTGCTCAGCTGAACCCCCCCAGTTCTTGGTCCTGCTCTCTCGGAGGTCACAGGCACTGGCACGGGTTTGCTGGGCACTGAAGAGTTGGAGTTGGTTCTCAGAGCAGGGCAAAGGCCTCAAATAACAGCTGGGGCAGTTTCAGCACCATGTAGGAATAAACAGTGTCCAACTCAGCTGGCTCCTCCTGCCTTCGAGCACTTGGCCAAGCCTGGACCAAAGTGTAAATCACTGTCTACACGTACAGTGGTTAGAGGCAGAGACAACCCTTCCAGAGACATGCTGCTTCATTTGAGTTTGGGTTAAATAAACAACTCTCTGTGCTTTTGATTGGAAATCACAAGCAGCTTTGAGGACAGCCCCAGGTGGGCTCTCATAAATCAGGTTAAGAGTGAAAGAAGTTGTAACCCCTGTGGCTGAGACCTGCGAAGTGGCTCTGGAGATATTGCTGGGATGTTTTAATGCAGAGCTAAACAGCTTAGCCTAAACTTGTGATGTGCCATTGGGAGTGTTGGGCTCCAGAATAACTCTGGAGAGGGAGGTGTGACCGCGAAGGGAGGGCAGTGACGGTGCCTCCATAACCCCTCAGAGGGCACCGTGGTGGGCGCAGAATGACTTGTACTGGGGACTAAGGCAAGATTGCACTGGGGTGGTGGAGAGCTTGGCATCCATCCCCTTCTAACAGCCCGAGAGGAGCAATGTCACCTGCTTGGCTGGTTTAAGTGAAAAGCTGAGACTGTGCCATGAATGCAGAGTGCGACGCTGAGTTAAGTGTTGCTGTGAGAATGAGAGCACTCTCTCATGCTTTCATATCTGTGTTTCTGTAGCAGCAAGTCTGAGGTACTTCATGACATTTTGTCTGTCTTTTAGATTCTGAAGAAATCCTGCATAGAAATCCTGGCAGCAGAGCCTTCCAGTATTTGTGCAGGGGGTAAGTTCACCCGAGCTCACAGTCGTTCGTGTTGCCTAAAATACAACTTTCGGTCCATTTGTAATTGCTGGAAAGTGCAAAAGTCACTGATTACCTGGGGCTAAATATTTTGCCTTTTTTTTTTTTGGTGCATTTCTTTTTCACCTTAGAGTAGTTTGCACAGCTCCCACCTCTACCAAATGATGTCAAGTGGGATTTTGTTACAGCAAAGACCTGAATTCCATACTTTTCCCTAAATGTTCTTCTGTCAAACCAGTCTGTCTTACTCGGACTGTGCCAGACTTGAAGTAGTTATGCTGCATAATTAGAAACCAAATCAGGCAACAAGGCTTTGACTGGGTTTAGAGTTTTGCAAAATTCATCCTCTCAGAGGATTGGTGAGGGAAGTGCTTCAGAAACTATGAAGAAAGTCAGGTGAGCACAGTTGGATCTGAAGGCTTCTAATATTCTTGGGACATTTCTGAGGTATTTCGGGGTGATACAGTGACTGAGGACTAGAGTGTAACCATCAGTCTGCTGCCTGTGTGTTCATCCTGTCCTCTCTTTGTGCTTGCTCTGACCTGACTGTGCTCTAAAGCCCTGCAAGTGACTCTTCATTCAGCAGGACCCAGCCTTTGCAAACCAAGCTGGAGAATCATTTTGGCCTCTTCCATCTGCTTCTGTGAACTCCTCACAGTTTATGAAGTGCATCCCAACTGTTTGTTGAATGTGTAGCACTCACTGAGTAGAGAGTTTGGGAGCCCAGCTGAGGTTTGTAGAGAAGGACAAGTCCCTGAGAAGTTTTACATCTTTCTTTACCATGTATTGACAGTACCAGTAAGTAACACAGTTGTTACTTATTTGTCTTCACTTCCAAAGCAGCTGCTTTAATGGTCCTGCATCTCCTGTTCCTGGAGGAACTGCCTGCACACCTGAGCATCCTGAAGTAGCTACATTTTCCCAGCAGATGCACACCAGGCTAAATGCCCAATAAACCTGGCACCAGGTTTATGTTCCATATGTGCCACATAGTTTTGGTTTTTGAATCCAGGATGGCATAATTGCCATGAATTCTGACACTTAAGCATCATTTTGGCTGCTCGGTTAAATAGTTTCTATGTTAAAACAGGCTCCAAGGCAGGGCCCTGTCTACCTTGGCATGCTGAGTGATTGCTGTGACAGTCTCTGGACAGTGCAGTGATGTTCCATAAATGCTTGGGAAGGGAAATAAAATTGCAGGAACATTCACATCCACTTTACACCCTTGGAGATTGTTTTAAGCATATATTTACATACTTATTCAAGTGATAAACACTGCTGCTTATATAATGTCATGAGCCAAAAGATGACTTATAATCATCATTTATAACCATCTTTAATGCTTTGTCAGTTATTTATCACTCCCATTCCTTGTGCCTTAGGGAAGGCAGGGCGGGTACAGCTGTACCCAGCAGAGTCAGCTGAGAGGAAATGCAGAGAGGTTTAATATAAACTATTCACATCAGAAATTGGCCAGTACTTCACAAGAGGAGCAATGTTATGCTTGAAAAATGCTAGTAGTTATTTAGATCCTCAATTCAAGGCCTCGTCTCCAAGTTTGGGCAAATAGTCCATTGCTCTCAGACTGCACGGAGTTTAATCTCTCAGGGCTCTGAGAGTAATGAATGTGCCATGGACTATGAAAATTATGTGCATTAGTGTCTCTAAAATAAATGCTTGCAGGTGTAGCTGTAATACCTCGTGTTTTTGTGTTTCTGTGCACATCCTTGGAGAGTGGTGGCAGTTTTTTCCTCTTTTTTTTTCATTTGCAAGGAGGAAACATGTGGGCTCTGTGTTACCTGAGGCCACTCTTGTACTGCTGACCTGTCCCAGACACTGCAGGAATGAATTTCATCATTCTGGAATGGCAGTTTCTGGATGATTTGGCTTTGCAGGGTGTACAGTTCATTTCAGCCTCAAAGCCAGGGTCCCCATGGCCCAGCTGACATCACTGATACAGTTCTTTGACTGTACTTGAACTCTCATTCCCCAGCAGTTAAGACTTCTGTGATTTCTCTTAAGGATTCACCAGCCCCCACACTCCAGAACAGAGCTCTTGTCCTCCCCTCCCTATTCTTCCCAAATGCTCTCAGGCAACACACAATGGGCCTGTGAGCAGCTTCCCTGGCTGGATGTGCCGGGATGATTTGCAACTTGGCTGTAAACGAGTGGGACCTGGAAGAGAGCCCAGATTCCAGAGCAAAGCTGCCTTTTCTGACAAGTACAGTGCACGGGTCCTTGGGGGAGATGAAAGGAGATAGGGACTGTAAAATGCAAAGGGGAAAATCTGAACCTGCAAAAACTCGGTTCCTTGGTGCTCCTGGGGACTCCAAACCAGGGTGGTGTCCCTGGAGCACTGAGGTTACTCCTGCCTTGTCTTGGGCAGTGAAACATTTTGTGTTCAAATCACATTCCCCGGCCAAACTTCAGTGGGGATTAGTTGAGTGCCTCTCCCAGATAGTCACAGGAATTGTGGGGGCTGTTTCCTCGCCATGGGGAACAGCAGAGCTGAGTCCCTGCATCTGCTGCCAGGACTGCTCTGGGACTATGGCCCCGAGTCAAAAGCTGAGAGTCTGAAGTGGTGCTTTCCTTGCAAGGCATTCTTCATGCTGGGGGCTGCAGGAAGTCCATAAACCTTTCCCAGTGCTAGGCTGCAGTAATTGGAATATCAAGGGATGGTCGAGAGTGGTCTCAAAGGCTGGTGAGGATGTGATCTCATCGCTCAGCCCTGCTTCTTCCAACAGGCACCGCTCAGCTCAGGGCTCAGGTGTTTGTGACTGTCCTCGGAGCTCCCTGCTGGCACCCACGGCCTGTGCCGACCCTGCGGAGTTGGTCTGGGAAAACAGCAAAGAGGAAGACTTGGGGAAATGCCCACAGCCATGACCAGTCTTTGTCCAGAGACTGAAACACTGATCTATTGATAAAACCCCTGTCACTGTATGGAAATGAGTCCAGTCAAGGCCTCGTGGTTGTTGTACAGCAGTAGGGCAGGACATGACAAAGCTCAGGGCAACTGACACGAGTTTGGGAAAGTAACGCTTAAACTTCCCCAAATTATCTGTCACCAGAAGATTTTTTTATTTCCTTTCCATGGAAAGATACTTCTGCCTTTCTTCACCCAAAACTTTTCTGCTATTTAAAATGGCCACCTGGGAAGGGCAAAGCTCAATGTCCCCGAAGCTTCCTGTTTTCACTGCAAGTCTGTTAAAATGTTTCTGTAGTGAATTGTTTCCTGTTTCTAAAAATTCAAGTTGGAATTCGGTTGGGAGTTCAATCTTTGACCATTTTCAAACTTAAAAGTTGGTAAACTGTGAGCTCAAGAGATAGCAAGTGAAAACTTTGGAGATGCGCCTTGTCTAAATGACCTTTCCTTGCCTTGCTCTGTATCAATAATCCAGTGCCTGTTTTCCTGCAGAGTCCTTCCAGGTCGTGGTGAGAGGGAATGGATTCCGACACGCCCGCAACGTGGACCGAGTGCTCTGCAGCTTCAGGATCAACGACACCGTCACTCTCAGTAAGCTGCTTTCATTTCTTTTAGTCCCTTGCTCTGCACTGGCAGGACATTTTGGATCTTGAACTGTGTTGATTGTGCAAGCAGTAATTATGGGATGCAGAGCTTTTAATTTGTAGGATGCAGAAGGGATTAATTTTTTTAAGAGGAAAACCACTGCTGGCAATTCATGTGCTGCAGCTCTGACAGCAAGGATGTGAAGCTTGAGGGGGATGAAAATATGGAAGGCAGGAATCTTGTCTGTAAAGAGCATCAATAGGTGTCTTGTTGGGCTGAGTGTGCAGGAGATCAGGGGTGTTTTGTGGCACTCAAGAGAGCCTGGTCCTGCAGCTCAACTGCGCACTGGTGTTGGAACTGTGTTGGAGCAGTGGCTCAGGCATTGCTGGGCTGCTGTGGAAGCTCAGAAGGATGTTCCCTCTACAGCTCCCGAGCAGAAGAACTGAAGCAAGAGAAGCAAATTATCCCAAGTGTCTCTTTGTGAAGTGCAGGGGGAGCACTGAGCTGGCAGAACTACGGACCCCACTGCTCTCATCTGGCATGTCTGGATGCACGTGGGAAACCAGAGAACTCAGAGCTGACAGCACCAGTGACAGCAGAACTCAACTTCCCCAGCATGGAATGTGTTCAGAAGCTGATTGTTTTGGAGGCAGTCCTGACCCTTTTCAGCATAATGTGTTAATTAGCTTCTCACATATGGAAGTCTAATGGCTCAGTGCTGGACTTGCTCGTGCTCTGAGCATCAGTGTGATCTGCTCCTTAGAGCAGGGGAAGTTGTCCAGGGCTGCTTGCCATGTTTGGGATGCCAGGGCGGGTGTAGGACAGCGGGTGTTTGTAGCTGGTCCTGAAAGGCTTTTGTGCTGTTAGATTTACTCCTCTTAGGAGGCAGGTTCTGGACTTGCCCACCCTTGTGCCACCAGGCTGAAAGTTTGGCTGGCTGTGGGTCAGATATGGTGAGTGCTGAGGATGAGAAGAGCAGAAGCTGGAGGGCTCTGGAGCAAGGCATTCATTCCTTTAAACATCCTAAAGCCCTCACTAGGAATGTCATCCATCAGCTTCCCAGCGTTCAGTGTCCTGTGTGTGGAGACACAGACACATCCCGTGCTGCCAATGGAGGAACTGTGAGTGAGGTTTACCTCACCCCCAACACTTGGACCTGGTGGGGAGGGGGTGAGGAGGGAGACTCCTCCCTCTCTCTCTGTGCTGACTGCTTGTCTGGACAAGTCATGTTTCGTGGTATCTGTCACCATCATTTCATAGCAGCTTTAAGGAAAGATCAGCTTATCTTAATGCGGCCCCTGGGCTTTTTTTATTTGAAGCTGGCTTCCTGTGTCCACAAAATGACTGTGGAAAATGAGGATAAAGGCCAGATATGTTTCCTGCCCTGTGGCCTGATGCATTCCCGGTGTCCTGCATTGCTGCAGAGGTGAAAAGTGAGCTCACTGTCCTTGGCACTGCACTAAGACCTCTCTGTGTGTCCTGCTCAGCCCTGGGTTCTTTGAAGCAGTGACGTGGCCACAAACCCAAGGTCTGAGTTCAACCCACCCCTGACTGAGGGAACTCAGTAGTTGCTCATCAGTGCTCCCAGACTCAGGTCTCTCCAGCTGGGACTGGCACAGCTCTGTTGAGTTTAAGTTGCTGTATGAGAGAAGTCCCAAAACTTGCAGGCCCAACCTGCTGCTCCTCGAGGCATCCAACAGCAAACAGCCCACCATGAGAGTCAACTGAATGAGGACTGTATGGAAACCTCGTGGAGCTTGGATAGCTCAGCTGTCTTTGTTTGCTTGAAGCCTCTCAGCCTCTGATGGTATCAGGGAGGGAGGTATTTTTACAGATAACACTAAGCCAACAGTTCCTGAAACCTTAAATTATCCCAGATGAGATGTAGTGAGCACAGCTAGGACGTGCTGAGGTTAAAGGCATGAGCTAATGGGGTTTTATTGGGATTGTTGGCAGAGAAAAGTGGCAGGTGAAGAGAGCAGCGACTCATAATGTTCATAGTTATGGGATAAAAAAAAGGAACATCTGTAGAAGCCATGAGGAATATTTGGCTGAGCAGAACTGTAATCAGATGCATGTTCAGCAGCAGGGTGTTCCTGCCAGCAGTAGGACCTGGGAGAATTGGTTTCAGCCTGCACAGAGTTAAAAGTGATTATCCAGTGCAGTGACTTATGACTGCTCTGTGGTGCTAAAATGTCTATGTCTGCCCAGACTGTGCAGGATCCAGCCAAGACAGTTCTGGGCAGGGAGGTGAGCTCTGTCCTGGGCAATTTAAAACTGAATAGAGAGATGAAAGGTTGGTGAAAAACCAGCAGGCACCACAGCAGAGGTGCTGCATTGTAGTGGATGCTCTGGATGCTTGGACAAGCCCCAGCCTTTGCAGAAACTGGCCTGATTTTTCCTTTTTTCAGGCACTGGGAGCAGGACTGTGCCAGCTATCAACAGAGAGTGAGGTGTATGGGGAACCGTATCTCCAAACTGCCCAACAAATGTCTTCTAAAAATTGTCTTATGTTTTTAAAGCCCATCAGATTGTTCCATTTTCCCTGTTTTTCTTTTTCATGATATCTTCTTTACTTTCTTGCAGCCTGATCGTTCTTAGCACAGGAATGTTCTTCTTTGCAGTTCAACTTTCTAATCCCTGGTTTTTCCACTTGATCATGTCACTTCAACCCTCCACTGAATCTATTTATTTTCTAATAGTAGCTTTTCTCTTTCCACTGTGGTACCAGAGAATGTCCATCACTGAGTACAAACTCCACCAGGTGTTTTGGGGAGTGTGACCTCTATGAGGGGCACAATATATGCCTTTAATGTTTCCTAGCTGAGAACATGCACGAAGGGGAGCTTGGCATCCTGGTTGGAGGGGTGGCCCAAGTCATTGCTTGGCAAAGAATACAAAGCCAGAAGGAATGGTCACACTTGCCCCAAATGCTCTCCCAGCCTCCAACAAACTGCAGTGTCGGAACCTTTAACCCAGGATTCCTGTGCCTTTGCCTCCAGCAGAATTCTCTGCAGCTGCCCAGGCTGAGTGTGGAGGAACAAGCCCAGGGCAGTCAGGACACTTGGGATGAGAGAGGAGGAGAATCTGTGTGCAGTGTGAGGGCTTTTCCAGGCTCACCCAGTGACCCTGTGTGCTGCTGGGGGACCAGGGTGGTCCCTTACTGTGACACCAGCTGCTCATGGGGGCAGCGCTGGCGTTGGAGCTGCTGCAGGAAGGTTGGGACTCCTCTTGGCAGGGACCTGTTGTGGGGCAGCACGTGCTGCTCCTGAGCTGCCAGTTGTGAGCAGGAGCAGATGAGTCCTGGGGTGCTGTGCCAGGGTCTGTTTGTAGCCTCGAAGCTGTGACTGCTCATCTAACAGTTGTTTGCTCAGCACATGAACCCACCAGAGGAAAAGTGAGTCCTTCCAAATCCCTTCCCTCCATCTCGAGACTGTTCTGGATGTGATATCACTGTTCTGTGCTTATCTGTCTGTTCCCCATCCCCTAACTCTGCTCTCAATGGCTTTGGCATTCAGAGCTCATGTGTCCCTACACAAAGCAGAGCAATTACAGCCTGATCTCAATGTGGTTTTCATTACAGCATTAACAGAACATTTCTTATTTATGGGCCTCTCTTGTAGGCAGTTTCTCCAGCTCAGAGTGTTCCAGTGTCTTCCTGCATTCCCAGCTCCCCACAAAATGGGTTTGAAATACAAACTTTACTTGCAGACTTGTCACAAAGAGTGGCATGAGAGGAGGAGTCAGGCAAGAGGAAAAGAGACTGTAAGCAGAGCAGAGAATTAGGGAGCTATTTTGACTCATCTGAGGGGACAAAGGGACAATGGAAGTGCTCAGGGTGACTCAAGGCTGCCAGCTCAAGTGGGATGGGGTCCAGAGAACAGCCTTCCTATCACAGGTGTTCCCAAGAGAGTCTGTGTGAGAGCAGCCCGTGTCCCACCCCAGCTGGGCTGCGCTGGTCTCACAGACGAGTCTCCTCTCCTGCAGAAACAGGAGACTGGGGCAAAGCATCTTCTGAGATGTGCTTTAGTTGAGTGCAAATCCTAAATACAGGGATAGCAGAAGGAAACTGTTAGTCTGTGATACAGGAGAAGTTTGGCAAACAGCTTTTGCAGCCTTTTCTGGACTAAAATATTGCTGATGCTGCGAGTCCAGCAATCAGCACTTGCAATACTGCCGTGGCAGTTTGGAAATGCTGGGCTTTCCTAAACCCCTCTGTGAGGGATCCTTGCAGCCAGATTTCAGGGCACCAGTTGGTTCTTGGGTGAATCATTAACCAAGGAGAAGGCTGTTAATTTTGGTCTGGTTTTACGGCTAAAAGAAAATGCTGCTCTCTGTTTGGTCACCTCCTTTGGGTTGTTGTACCTCTCTTTCATCGAGGTTTTCTTTTGTATTAGAGCATCATGCATATATTGAGGCTTTTATCATTATGGTTGGGAAGTATTCCAAGTCCTGGCTTGCCAAAAGGTTACACCCTGCTAATGGCATAAGAAACTATTCACTGTTGTTGCTGGGAATAATAGATTTTACAGGCTACAGATAGTTGTTAAAGGTGTAGGAGTTCTGGGTAGGGAGTTACAGGAATCTGAGCAGTATCAGGCATCTTGTTGAAAGGGCATTCACAGAAAATGGATGTGTTTTATGAGAGGTTTGACCCTTCATTTGTGCACACTCCTGTGAATGGCTCAGGCCTCAGGACTGGCTGGTTTGAGTTGTCTGTGTGTTTGTTGTGTCCTGTTTTATACAGTGAGATCTTTATTTTGCCTGAAGGAGGGATTGGAGGGCCACAGGTAGGGAGCAGGTTGTGCCATTACTGAGGGCAGCCCTTCTCAAAAGTGCGGCATTGCAGTGTTTCCTGGAGATGTCCAAGCTCTGCCTGCAGTGTCTGAGAGGTGATCAAGGCCTGGGCATCCCTTCCATAAAACTGTCCGAGGAGGCAGAGTGATTCCTGCACCATTCCCTGAGCAGCCCCAAGCCAAGAACTGAAATTACGTCGTGGGCAGGAAACTCAGCGACACCAAGTCGAGCGCTCCGCCCTCCCTTCCTCAGCCCTGCCACCAGCACTGTCAGCTGAGAGCAGTCCAAACCACAAAATCCACACTCTGGCACGAGCTCTGGAGTTTGGGAGCACTCAGCCCCATCTCTCTCTGCACTGGGATACAGCGAGTTTGTCCCACAGCAGACTCAAAACGCATCCTTCTCCCGAAGGCATCCTGCAGATCCGATGCAAGGGCAGACAAGAAGTGTTGTTTTGTTTGGTTTCCCTATGTGAGTTTTCCAGGAAGGAGTCAGATGGCCAGAGTTATGCAAACCAAATGGATCTTCTTTTGTTTAGAGCAGAGGAAAATAGTCACTCATTTTTGCGGTGAAACACAAACATTCTCCAAACAAACTAATCTCCCCGCGTAGCCAGCCTGGCCAGCCTTGAGCTCCCTCCTGGGACTCCAGGGCTGATAAACTTTCTAGAGAGGCATGGACTGATGCAAGTTGGGGGTGGGAAGGGAGAGAAAGAGAAAGAAAAACCTAATGAGATCTAAGTAAAAGGCCTTGCAAGATGAAGCAGCTTTTGTTCTAGTGGATGCTGGCACAGGGACGTCTTGGGCCTTGGCTGCCAGAGTTAGCAAAGGAGAAAGCAAGACATTGGTCTTCATTTTCTTGGCATGTGTCCGCTGAGACAATGTCATAAATTTATGGGAGTTAATGATATCTTCATAAATCAGGGTGAGAACAGCACTGTGGGGCCAGATGAGCCACCGCTGCACATCTGCCTTGAGGGGGAAATGCTGCTGGCTTGGCTTGGTAACTCCATTGTAAAACCCGGGGCCTGCATGTGCTGCAAGGTCCCCACAAGCCCAGAGCTGGGCTGGAGGAGATGGGAAGTGTGGAGGGGTGTGGGACTACTGCCCTGCACCCTTTAAATGCCTGTGTTCTGCCCGAGATGCCCTTTGATAGGAAACATCTCCTGGAGTCTGGGGCTGGCAAAGGAATACCCTGTGCTAAAATCAGCTGCTCCTGATGTTCAGCGTACTGGAAATGTTCCTGCATGTTCTTGCACTGAGGCTGTGGGAAGACAGCACTAATCTGGCACTTTCCAGGCCAAGAGCTGGAGCAGGGATCTAGAGGGATCCCAGGAGCTCCGAGCCATGGGGTAGAACCAAAGCCAGGCTGTGGAAACCATGTGTCTGCCCAAAATGTTTCGTGTTCAGCTGTTGGCCTGGGTCAAAGAGTCCTTGACAAAACAACTGCTGTGGGTAACCCAGAAATTTAAGTGTGTATGTGTAGGCATGGGATTTGCTGGAAGCTGGAGGACTTCAGGGAAGGTTACAACTTTTCATTACCATTTCTTTTTTTTTCTTTTTTTAATGGAGTGTAAAAAATAAACAGTTCCTAACCTGCCTGAGGAAATCTTCTTTTATATTGCTGCCAAAGCAAAGAAATACACCAGTATGAAATAGGGATTCTAATGTGTGACAGGAATTACCAGAGCAATACTTATGCTTTCTAAAACTCTGTGTTTGGTGGAAACCTCTTCTAGGAATGTCTGGGAAGGAATGCTTGGCTTGGTGAGTCCTGCTTCTGCATGAGGGAACAGACTGTTGCAGTCAGTACCTCTTTGTGCCTCATTCACTGCAGTAAAATGGGCTGCATGACCCTGATTCTGAGGGAACCCCCCTGAGCTGACACCGAGGTCAGTAGTGCTCTGCTGCTGGTGCCCTGGTCATCATTAGACACCATCCATGTGGACAAACTCACCTCAGCAGCCAAGGGAAGGAGGAACAAGGCTCACAGCTGATGCAGAAAGGGCTTTGGAGAAGTTTGCCGTATTCTCTTTGGCTTGTGTCTCCTCATGGCTTTTCCTCTTTCCACTGGCACCTGAAATGGAGTCGTAACTTGCACAAGTTTCCTCAAAAGCAAAAGACCGGTTGGCCAGAACAGTTCAGCTCTTCATTCCATGGCTAAATGACTTGGTTAAGCTTTCATCCTCACTCCTCTCCTTTCCTGGTGCTGCCAGCGGGGCACTGGACGCTGACCCTGCTCCCCTGTGTGTTCTGAACACCCTGGGCATTAATTCAGTGCAAGATGCAGTTATGAAGAGGCTTTAGATGGTCTGAGAGCCCGAGTTTGTGTCTGTGATGTCAAAGAGCTCAGCAAGGGGATGGTGAATTGTGCTCCTGTTCCATGGTGGCCCCGTAGAAAGAACGTCCCGTCCACCTTCAGGGTACAGAGATAAGATCGAAGGTGAGGTTTGAAACCTGCAAGTTTGAGAGGCCAAGAGGAAGGAATCTGTCAGGAGCTGGGGGGATTTCAACAGAATAAAATGTTTAACTGGAAAATGTTAGGAAGCTGGTAGTATTTGGTAACAGCTCTTTTCAGGTCTATAAGCATCCCCATGAAGGCCCTTGAGCTGGTTTTGGGTACAGCTAGTAGAAAGATTTCGGATGCAGGGACATGCAAATCAATCCTTCGTCTGGAATGTTTTGATTTCCAGTCCAAAAAACAACCATCACCCAGCCTGTCTGCCTGGTTTTCTGTCCATCTGCCCCATCTCCAGTCAGCTGGCAAATGGGCTGGGAAGTTCCTTAGGATCCCCATCTGTCTGATCACCTTGGGATCACCATCTGTCTGACTTAAGTCTACAGAAAAAGAATATTAGTTAATGTTCCTGTTTCCCAGGCAATTG
Organism: Cephalopterus ornatus; assembly: GCA_013396775.1. Lineage (NCBI taxonomy): Eukaryota > Metazoa > Chordata > Aves > Passeriformes > Cotingidae > Cephalopterus > Cephalopterus ornatus. The sequence continues at coordinate 38,265 of VZRE01014720.1, forward strand.
CCTGTTGATAATTTTACTCACTCCACTTTTAAACCCACAGTATAATTCGGGCTGACGGGTTTAATTTAGGTTCAGATGCATCTGCCTAAAAGTGCAAATTTTTCCATAATATACAATTTTCTTTACTTTGGTATTTGCAATTACATGTAACCTGCTGCACAGAGTGGCAGTGATCCTGTACTCTGACCTTTCAAAAAGCTCTGTACCTTCAGCTATGTTGTGGCTCAGATAAGTGACACAGCTCTTGATCCATCACACTGTTTGGTCTTGTTTATGTACCAAGAGTGAGGAAAACCATTATTTAAACCTGCTCTTTAGGGGCTGGATTACCGATCAGGTAATAAATCCCAATATTTCTCTTTTCCAGATGAGAAGCCTTTTGTGGTGGAAGACACCTACCTGCTGTGCCCAGCACCTGTGCTGCGGGAAGTTGGCATGTATGTTTTTGCCACTCAAATACTTACTTTGCCTGTGGGAAGATGAGAGTGGGTCGCTTTATTATGTTCTGCTGCTCTTGTATGGATCTAATGCTGGCATTGTCTCGTGCTCATTGTGTTAATTGGCATTAATTATGCACTGGAGCACAGGGGCAGTGGGAATTAACCTGTTCAAAAGGCTCTCCTGAGCATCAGCAGCCCGGGTTCCACAGGATGGTATCAAGCTGGTTGGGGATGAGCTGGCCTGACTTGTCTCTTGTGGTTTCCTTCCAGGGAAGCAGCTCTTCAAGTCAGTATGAACGATGGTCTGAGCTTCATCTCCAGCTCCGTCATCATCTCCAGCACACACTGCGTAAGTCTGGATCCACGTGCCTGAAAGGGTCCCGTGGGGGGTGGAACTTAGCAGCAGGTGTTTGTTACATCGGTAGCAGGGCTGCCAAGTTGGGTAAGCCTGGTGGGAAGGAGCTGTGTTCCCCTTCAAGGTGAGTTTGGGTGCGTGGTAATATGACATTTTGTGTGTCTTCTGAGCCATAATGTGGCAAAGCTCTTGAGCCTTCAGTAAATGCCTCAGACTCCACATCTGCTGTGAGACTAGCAGAGCTCTGGAGGGGTCTGTGCCTGCTTGTCCACTGCCCAAGGAACGAGCTGCAGCTCTGCTGCTGTGTTTCCTCTGCAGCAATGGTGCTGCTCCTTGTGGAAGAAGTGTGGCAGTTGAGATCAGACCCTTTGTCTGCAAACCACCACGTGGTGGCCAAAAATGCCGTGGATTCTCCCCGAAGTAGCTGACTTGCGGCTGCATCCTTCCTTGCCAGTGGGGAATTGCTGCACTCAGGCTCTGCTGGAATGAGGATGATGAAACCATTTATAACTCACAGTGCTGCTGGAGGTGCTGCTTCTGCTGAGTCATGGCTGTTGGGAACAGGGCATGGAACGTCTCGTGCTGGAGGAGGTAGAGGAGGAATTCACCTGGAGCTCAGAGCAGGGGTTACCAGGCCTCAGCTTTATCCATCTGTGGGAAGACCTATCATTGCACAGGCCATGGGTGAGGCAGTGCTGTACTTCTCCTGTGAACTGACTTGAACCAGTTTTTGGGAAGCCAGAGTAGTCTTGCCAGCAAGACTTAGAAATCTGTGCCCAGCCTGCTTTTGTCCCTGTCCAGTAAAGGCCTGCTGTGCTTCTGAGCAGAACAAGGGCAAGGCCAAGTTGTGTAACACGGGGGCACCAGAAGTGTTCCGTGTCCACAAAGGCTGAGCCAACAGCTGAGAAAAGTCTTTTGTGCCACTCGAACTTGATCCTTGTTCAACAAGGACAAGATTGTACGGAGAGACAGTTTTCAGAGCTTACAGGAGGGGTTATATTCCAAAAACTGACAAAGATTTCCTTATGCCTTAAAAGAAGGGAGTTTATTTGATTAGTTAATTTTTAGTTCTAGTTCACTGCTCACTGGCAAAAATGTATTTGCGTGTTGTCAGCAAATTCAAGGAATGTTTTCCTATGTTTTATTCATATGAGGCAAGACCTGGGAAAGAATTCTTAGAGAAAAATGATTCCTTCCTCATATGCTTTCTTCCAGAGATGGAATTATCATGTGTAGATGATAGGTGATGAAATAGCTCTTTCTCTTCTATTGTTTAATAGCTGTAAGGAAACCTTTGCAAGTGCCTGTGCTCCCTGGCACTGCCCTGCACAGGCACTCTGATGCCTCCAGACTGTGAAGTGCGTTTGCAGTGCAGCTGAGCAGCCAGAATTCAAACCCAGATCCTACATCCAAACCTAAATTCAGTGGCTGCTTTGAAAATTATATCACAGGCTTCACTAATCAAGGAAGTTTCTCCTGGGTAAACACATGTTTTGTCTTTATAGTAGTGTTTTATGTTTCAAATTCTTTTTAAATATGAAGCTGTTTGCTGAGACTGCACTGCTCTCTTTAATTAGGGTTACAAGGGCTCCAGACCTGGAAATGCCGCTCGATAAAATGTCACCAAATGACTTGTTTAATTGATCTCAGACCTGGAAGTTGGATCTGTTCGAAGATCTGCAGCTGAAGTGGGAGAGTTAGAGAGGTGGGGAATGAAGGGATGGCAACACACAGAGTTAGCAGGTTTTCTTCCCTGTGTGCAAACCAGCAATCAGTGCTTTGGGTTTCCCTTTGTGCTGTATTTCAGAAATGATCAGGTTTGGAAAGAGATCTGGAGTGTCCTCTCCAAAACGCTTCCCAGATGGCAGTGATGTAACGTGGCAGCGCCACACTCCTCGTGCTGCAAATGCCTCAAACCCCAAAGCCATTATTGCTCCCCAGAATTGCTGTTTAACAGCAGAAGGAACAAAGCAAGGGGCTCGATGGCCTGAAAAGCTTTGCCATTTATTTTCTTAGGCAGCTCCGCAACAAAACCTTCCTGTGCAACACGTAAATAATCTGCAAATATCCCATTTTCCCTATAGCAATAGCTGGCATGTTCTAGCAGCTCCGCCTTTCCAAGGACTCTCTGGGGATAATCAGGGAGGAAAATTCAACTAAGAGCACAGCTGAAGCAAACAGCTGCATTCCTGGTGAGGAAAGACCAAAAATGAACGGTGAGAAGAGTCAGCTGGACTTTGACTCCTAAGTTGTGGATGTAGGCACTTGAAGATCAGGACAGAGAAAGCCTAGACACTGAACTGTCTAATAAGCATTTTTATCAGCCTAGCTGGCAAAAATTTTAGTGTAGGATTTCATGGTAGGCAAATTTGGACAGTTTCTCATGGGTTAATAGGGCAAAGCTATTTTACACCAGCATAGCTCTAAAAACTCCTTGGAATGAGCAGCAAAATAAATATCAGTTTTATTGAGCAGTGAAAACTCTGGAAGAAAAAACACTTTTCATCTTTGACAGGCCACTTTTTGGAAAGAAACAGGGGATCAGAAGGCCTTTGCCTTTTCGAGAAGCTCATCATAGTGTAACCTGACTGCTGGGATTGTCAGGAGGGAAGAGCACCAGGAACTCCCGTGCTCCCTGTGTTTTCTGACGCTGAGTGCAGCTGCAGAGAGTGGGATACTGGAATGAGAGAATGGGATACTGGGATGTTTTGCCTTGCACAGTGCCATCATTTTTGTGAGGGTGCCAGTTAAAAGTGCTTTTTGCAGACTGTGCTGCCTCAGGTTCAGTCTCTGAGTGCGTGGCAGGAGGTGTCTGTGTGTCCCCGTGTGTGTCTCTGCACACACCTCTGCAGGATAAACTCACCCCACAGGGCCAAACTGAGGAGATTAATTGCAGTTTTTCCCCTTGAGGTGTGAAATCTGCTACAGCATTTCAAGGGGAGGAAATGTGGGAAGGTCAGGAAGGCAGAGACATGGAATGACTGCCTGAATCTGAGAGACAGTTCAATTCCTCTCACTTTCCAGCACTGAGTTACACTGGTCACACCTGTCAGCATCACATTGGACCCCTCTGGGAGCTGGTTGGGGTTTGGGGTTTTTATTTTGTTTAAAGGAGCCAAATGTACAGGTAAAACAGCCTCAGAGGGGCTGCCTGTGCTCCCAGATCCAGCATCCACCTGCCTGGGCTGCAGGTGTCTGTGGTTCCTGAGAAGTGCCAGGCTTCAAGGTTTGCAGCCCAAAAAACGGTGCAAGGGGTGTCAGAAGTTGAACTATGTTGGTTCTGTTGTGTTCTGCCTTTTGTTAACTGCTTGTGCTTTCCAATATCAGAGAACAGGCACGACTGTATGTGCTTTATAACTCCTTTTCTATGGGACTCAAGGAATTGCCGATTTAGATTCCCAATATAAAACTACAAGAAGTGCTTAAATTTTGTTTTTTAAAGTGAGTCTGCAGGATTTCCTGTTACCTCACTACAGTTCTTGCTGTTAAAAAGTAATTGGTTTCTTATTTAACTAAAAAAAAATAAAAAATAAAGGTTTGGGAGAGACTTGTAAAGCTGCTTTTTATGGAGAGGATCTTTCAGCATTTTAATTTTAAAGTACATTTTGGGAAGACTTGCAGCCACATCAAAGTGGTCTCAGCTGCCTCAGGTGGAGCATAATCTCCACTTAAAAAAAGAATCAAAATTCTTCTCAGTTGGCCCAGTTCTTTTCAAGCCTGAGGGATGGAACAGTCCATAGGAGGCCTTGGGGATTTTATTTTGTTGTATTTCCTTGGGATTTTTCAATATGAGGTTTTAGAGGCAAGAGCTGATTACACATGGGAGGCTCTTCTAAATCCCTTGTGATGAGTCTCAGTTTGGAATTTACCCAGTCAACAAACGAAACCCCAAATGCTGCATCAGAGCAAAGTGTGACTCCCCAATCTCGTGCAGGGGTGGCCTTTAGTCAAAGGTGGAGTTGTCATCTTCTGGAGATGGTCAAAAGCATTGACAGGAATTGCATGGGACTGCTCAGTTCCCAGAGTGCAGTCAAAGAAGAGGAAAAGAGAGAAAAAAGATAGGCCCAGGTTAGTAGATGGGAATTTTTTGTCCTGGTTAATGCCACTCCATCTCCCACTCCTGTGTGAGTTCCTCACACTTTTGGTGTTTTTTTTTTACCATCTTGGCTCTGCTGCTGGTTTTGGTGGCTCTGAGGTCTAATAGGAAACCTGGCTGGGCAATGCCAGGTGCCCTCAGGACAGTGAAGTACCGGAGGATGTACCTGTTCTGCCTGTCAGGAGAGGAAAATAGAGAGACCAGGGTATTGCCCCCACTGCTTTGAGGTGATAAAGCAAACCTGCCCCAGGTAATCTTGTTCCCACGGGGGTTTAGGGGCTGCAGCCCCTCACAGATGCCCGGGTGGTGCAGGGCAGAGGAGGCATGTCCTTTGAGAGGGACAGAAACCTGGGGGCTGTGTCCTCTCAGGGTGCTGCAGCCTCCTGGAGCGCCGGGCTCGGCAGGCAGGGCCCTGTGCCCAGAGGAGCTCTGTGACAGAAAGGGCCTTTGCTTGTTGGAAGAATGCACTGGCTTCCATTTATCTATCAAGAATGGGCCAGACACAGGAGCTGTTGTGGTTGGGCAGAGCATTTGTCTTACTAAGTTATGGAATGCAGATGCAGCCTCTGGCTGAGGGCAGACTGATGCTGCGTGTGAAGGTTGGGCCCTCTGTGCAGGGCCAAGACTATTCTTCATTCAGAGGTTTTGCTCCCTGCACCCCCCAGGCCAAGGGTCACTGCCTGGCTCCTGCTGGAGCTGTAACAGGGCCTGGGTTTGTATCAGAGGCAAAAGGGGAACACTGTAAATCAGGGGCTGCAGGCAGAAGTTTAATCCTGCTCCCCACTAACTTACGTATTCCCCACTTAAACTAAAACAGGGCTGTCCTGAGTGTAATTTAGGGTGTTATTTGGCCTGGTCTGTGTGACCACTGGCAGCTACTCCAACAGAGCAGGGAATGGCTGGAATGAGAGCTCTTAAGGCTTGGAGACAGCGAGCTGTTTGTGTGCTGTGCTGGGGATGAGATGCCAACATCTCCGGGCTGACAGAGCTCAGCTGGCTGCAAGGGCTTGATGAATTTGTCTCTTGGCTTTGCTTGTCTGGGACAGTGTCATGGTCTCACCCCAGCTGGCAACTCAGCCCCAGGCAGCCTCTCACTCGCTCCCCCTCAGTGGGATGGGGAGAGAATCAGAAGAGTAAAAGCAAGGAAATTTGTGGGTTGAATAATTTTAATAAATTTAATACCTTTAATAGGGCAAGCAAAAGCCACACACACAAGCAAAACAAAGCAAGGAATTCATTCCCCACTTCCCAAGGGCAGGCAGGTGTTCAGCCACCTCCAGGAGAGCAGGGCTCCATCGCAGGTCATGGTTGCTTGGGAAGACAGTGCCATCACTCTAAGGGTCTCTCCTTCCTTCTTCCACCAGCCTTACGTGCCGAGCACAGTTCCATAGGGTCTGGAATATCAGTGGCGCTCAGCTGTCCTGGCTCTGTCCCCTCCCAGCTCCAGGGCATTTCCTGGTTGGATGCTGTGAACAGCAGGAAAAGCCTTGACTGTGCTCAGCAGTAGCGAAACCCCGCCCTTGAGATCAACATTGTGTTCAGCACAAATCCCAAAGTCAGCCCCACACCAGCTCTGTGGAGGAAATTACCCCAGCCAAAGCAGCACAGGGAGTTACTGATTTATTCCTCTGAAATCGGTTTTGTAATATCTGCACCTTTTAAAATAATGTTTTTCTTTCATTTGGAAGCTCCCGGGGGGGGAAGGAATCCCTCCTTCCCCAGGGAGGGCAGTGAGGCTGCACTGTTACCTAAACAAGAGAGCAAAGCCCTGCAGGGACACCCAGGGGAGCTCTGGGCTGGCAGGAGGTGCTCAGTGGCAGCCCCAGAGCCTGCACAGACCTGGCAGGTGTTGGGGCAAGGCACTGCTGCTGAAGGAATGTCCTAAAGGCTGTGGCATTCCAGTGGCCCGGAGGGAGGCTGGGGTTGCTCCCCTGTGCTCCTTTGGGCAGGGCAGCCTCTCCTCTGTGGAATCCAATGTGCATTTAAACGCTCTCTCCAGCCCTTGGATTCAGCTGGGACTGCTTGGACTGAGCTCTGAGGACGACACTACCCTTGGAAACATTCTTTAGGAGACTCATGGATGTATCCTGGGCATCTGTTTACCAACTAGCTCCTTCCATTTGTTATAAATAATGTTTAGTTAACGGAACTTGCCACTATCCATCACTCTTGCTGGACTCAAATTAGACAGATGTTCCTTCTGGAGGGAAACACCCCCTTCCTCCTGATGATATTCCTTCTTACTTGGCCTTTGCACTGACAGATCTGACTTGCTCCAGATAATTAATGATGAGAGTTTAAAAAGTAGTTTCATTCTGTGGTTGATGTCAGTGGACCTTTGATAGTCAAAGGCACTAAGAACTGTACTTTACTCTGCTAAACATAAAAACCCATCTTGTAACAGCAATAATTTAAGGCACAGGACCACAAATGCAATGGGAATTGAGCAACCTCAGCTTCCACTAGTGCTGGGGCTAAATATATAAATTAGTCCTTCTTCCTCAGCTATTAATCTCCCCACCCCACAGGTTTCAGGTGTGAGGTGTTGGAATGAACACTGCATCCATTAGTGCCTGGGCAGTGCTTGCTGCAGGGCTTTCCCACTGCTGGAAGAATCAGCAAGTAATGGCTGGTGAGGTTGGGAAGCTCTTAGGAAGGAATTTATTCCTGTTCCTGGGTTAGGAGTTTGAAGCACTGGAAGAGAGAAAAAGTATGAGCTGCCGTGTTATGACTTTGCAGGTGTGCCCAGAGCAGGGTGCACACCAAGGATTGTCAGGAGAGGGCATGTTCAAGAGAGGAAATAATTGCCAAGGCCACATTTAGAGGCACGAAGTCAGTCCTGCTCTGCTGCCTAGAGGGCTGTGGCCGAGTTCTGCAGTGCAGAAGGAGCATCTCGGAGAGAAGCCAGGGTGGGAACTGAAATAAGTCTTTGTTCATTTTCTGAAGTGCTCCCAGAAGAGGAAAAACCACTAATGACCTCTTGCACTAATGACTGACTTTGGAAGGGAGGTAAAGCTGCAGGGCTGCAGGGTCAGTGTAATCCAGCTCTTCCTGGACAGCTTGGCTGGGAGAGCAGGGGATGTCACCAGGAGATGTTCCTGCGCTCTCTGGATCACCTGGGGAGAAACCCATGATGCTGCCTTGCAAGAGGACCAGGCAAAGGAGGCCCTCACATGTGGGCTGGGGGAGCATTTCTGTGGCAGGATATTGGACTTGCCTTGGCCTAGCAAGGACTGAAACTCGGTTTTCTTGCCATTTGTGCCCAGTCTGTGGTGGATGTCTCCCCAGGCGACACCCTGTTCGTTCAGGACAAGAGCTGGGGGAATTCTGCTCATAAAAGGAGGATCTTTCAGCTGAAAAGGGACACACCGGGTCAGGGCAGGTTGGGAAGTTTGTGCCTTTGGGAGGCACAAACAGTGCCTAAGCCCTTGTGAGCTGGGCTGCTCTCTAGGGAGGGGGATACCGGCCCCCCTCACCTGAGGGGCTGCAGCTCCAAATCCACTCTTGGAGGGGAAGCTCTGCAGGTGGTGAAGCCCAATGCCAGGCAGCCCTTCCACAGTCCCAGAGAGGAGTTCAGATTTTGGAAGCCAGAGGGACGCACCCTGGACAGTCCTTGGCTGTGGGAAAGGGGATTCTCAAAACAATACATGTGGAAGTGAATGGATGCAGTGGCTTGATGCACCTGGGGCAACCTGGGGCAAGAGGAAATCCTGCACAGGCAGATCAGAGAGCTGGTTATCTTATAATGAAGCAGTTCTCTTATAATGAAGCTGTTACCTTAAAATGAACCGATTATCTTGCTGGCAATCCTTAATAAATGGCTTGGAATATTGGGTGAGGTGTCAGGTGGGGAGCAGCCCTGACATTCTGGATAGAAAGAGCCCCTCTGCTCCCACAATTCCAGTTCCAAGGGTGCAGGAGTCATCGAAGTCATCCAAAAAGGAGAACTTGGTCTTTTCACCTCGAGGGGTTTTGCAGTGACAGAAGGAGGTGGGAACTGGCACAGCCTCACTACAGCCAGGTATCCTAGTTTTTTCCCTGTGGCAGTCTGAAAGACTGAAGGAATTTGCACCTTTGAGATAAACAGTGGATGGATTTGATCTTTAAATAAGGAGAAAGTTAGAAAATCAAGCAAGAACTGCAGCCTTATAGCAAAAAACTAACAACCCTTCACTGAAGGCTTGTTTTTGTGTTTGTGGTTTTTTTAATTCAAAAGAAATGTAATTCAGTGGTAACATGGGGCTTTTTCAATCGTGGCTTTGTTCTGGACTGCACAATTAAGACAGTGACCAGTGCTCCTGGGGCTGCAGGCAGTCAGAGGGCCCTCACTGAGGTATCAATGGAGGCTTTATGAAGCTGCAGAGCCCATTTAATGAGCACTTTCCTGGGCCCTTGACCTGTGTGTCATTAGCTGAGGCTCTGCTTGGTGGGAGCTCCAGGGTATGAGATTTCAGGTTTGTTTCTAGAAGACATTGCTCTTAAAGGCTTTATGCTGCAGGTATGATGGGCAGTGAGTGTTTCTCCTACCACAGGTCACCTGAAGAGCTCAATGTGCAGAGATTATTTCACTCTAATATTGCTACATGAGCTGGTTTGGAACGCCCTGAGTGGGGTTGGCACATTACGAACACCGTGTTCCTGTGGGCTGGAAGGGAGGGAGTCACAAAGAAGAGCAGTACATTGGAGGTGGGCGCAGGATCACAGAATGGGAGTTTTGGAAAGGTTTAATTTGGAAACATAAAACAGTTTGGGTTCCTGTGACAGTGGTGAAGTTAACTAGGAATTGTGAGCCAGGATCTCTGCACAAGTGTGCACCTCTAACAGTGAAACCCTTGTGCCAGGGAAGCAGAAACAGAGCACTCTCAGCCTGACTGGTTTATTTTATTGAAATGTTTTGCTGTTGAAAACGTGATTTCAATTTAAGCTGAGTTTCAGAAGGAAACTTATCCCAAACACATTGTTGTGTGTGTTCATGTCATGCTGGCATGTTCTAAACCTTGTCAGTCTCATGGAGAGCTGCCTGTGATGGCCTGTGAGGAGCCCCTGCTCAGCTCAGGAGTACAGGAGTGTCATTGGCCCAAGGAAGGTGCTCCTGAGATTATTTGTTTGAAAGTGCTGCTTGAAGGTCACAAATCTCAAAGCCATGCAGGAGGCAAGACATTCCAGAGGTGTAACTTGCTGTTCCCTTTCCTGCTTCTCTGAGGAATAAACTCAACTGAAGCCATAAATGTTCTGACAAAGACTAGTTCCACGGGATTTTGTCTGCTCGTATTCCAGCTGCAATTCATCTCCTGGAATGAATTTAACCTGCTGCTTGTTAACGACTGTCCTCAAGCACAAACGGGAACCACAGAAACTGCTCAGGTTTCACCTCAGAGGTTGTGTTGTTTAGTTGCCAGTGCTGGGGACAGGAGGTGTCTGGGTCACAGTAGGAGCTCCTCAGTACCTCCTCAGTGAAACACAAACACCCACAGCCCAACCTGCCCTGTCAGGGAGGGCTCAGCTGCTGCTGCTGTTGCAGGGCAAGTTGGGTGTGCAGATGGGACCCAAGACCAGCACTCGGGTGGCCTCTGCCTTTGTGACAGCTGATACCAGACCTGTGTGGGACTTGGAGAGAGACTTTTCACAAGGGCAAGTAGTGACAGGACAAGGGAGATTGGCCTTAAGTTGAAGAAAGGAAGGTTTAGAATAGATATTGATAACGAGTTTTTCAATACAAGGGTGGTGAGGCCCTGGCACAGGTTGCCCAGAGAAGCTGTGGCTGCCCCTGGATCTTTGGACGTGTCCAAGGCCAGGTTGGATGGGGCTTGGAGCAACCTGGGCTAGTGGAAGGTGTCCCTGCCCATGGCAGGGGGATCGAAACTGGGTGGGCTTTAAGGTCCCTTCCAACCTAAACCATTCTGTGGTGTACCAACCACAGAGCCAAGGCTCCCACACTCACCTCTGGGACAAAACCAGAGGCCTCTCAGGTGCTGTGAGCTGTGCCTGTAGCTGCAGGGTGTGATGAAGAGGATGCCCACCTGTAGCCAGAGCACTCCTGCTGCCTTTGATCTCTGCTGCTCCTGTGGTCAGGCTGTGGAAATTGTGATACCTCAGGTTTGACGATTGACAGGTGAGGATATGACTGGGGGAAACCGGAGCAGATATTCAGTGACATGAAGTCTTAGCACTGCTTTGGTTCAGAGGAGGTCTCTTGGAGGTGACATTCGGGAGTCAGGACCTTTTTATCAGAAATAGGAGCAAAATGTGGAGCATTTTACCAAGCAGGTGGGCTGTCAGAGGGAGAGAGAGAACAAAAGAGGAAGGCCTTTGGACCTCAACACCTCTGAGTGGGGAGGTGTCTGTCATCTGGAGAGAACTGAACCCCACCACTGCGGGAGAGTAGATAAAACTAAAGAGGAAAACCTCATCAGCCTGCAGGGTTATGGCATGTTTGGTTTTCCCATAACCTATCCCATCTGACTCTGTTGTATCTAACGCAGGATCCCAGATGGCACAGACCTGGGCTGGACAAAACTGCATTCTGCCACCAGTTCTGCCACATCTGCTTCTCAGAAGTCTTGTGAACTTCTGTTTAGCTGGAAATTCTAAGTGTTCTTTCTGAAGGAAATGTTCAGTGTGTTCCATAAGGATAAACACAGCAATCAAGGACTGGGGAATTGTTTGTGCTGACCAGAGACTTTCCTGTGTAACGGAGGGTGTAATGATCTCTCCTCCTTCCCACCATGTGTTTGCAGGCTCTGGTTGGAGTGTGAACTCTTCAGGACAAAGGTTGTCCCCTGCTCTGGGTTTGTCCAGCCTGTGCTGAAGGGAGGCTGTGCTGGTGTTTGCACTGGGCTGCAAAGCAAATAACGTGGGATGCTGGAAAAGTGTTCTGTAAGCGAGCTCTCATCTCCTTTCAGCTCTGGAAGGGGAGGAGGGAGACAGATCATTGCCAGAGGGGCACCGTATGTCAAGCACAGTAAACATGGGGAAAAGGAGCCGAGAGCACCTTTGTTGGGTGACCTCAAACAGGTATTTCTTGCTCACATCCCCTGCTGAGCTTGGCTCCTGCTCAAGCAGCTCCACACAGACGCCGATTTGATGCAGAGCAATGAATTCAGTGAGTTTTCATTTCCTTTTGGAAATTAGGCCACATTGTTTCTGTTATATTAAAAAAATTCCTGTGTGTGATAAAGTAAATGATAGACATTGGTTTGTGTTGCTGTGATGGGACAAGTCCCCAGGAGAGTCCAGCAGAAATAGTTTCCTTCACAATACAAGCTTCCTGAGTCTCTCTGTTGTAGAGAGACAGGGTCAGCCTTCTCCCCACCTTTGTTGACTGAAGGACATTAAAACTGTTCCTCCTTTCTCTCCAGGGAAAAAACCTCTGTCTGTATTTGAATGCTCACTCAAAACTGTACTCAAGATTGTCGTAAAGCTCTTTAAAAGCACTTCATCTTTTCTTACTGACACCTTTGATGGCTTTCAGTGTATTGCTCTTCCGGCTTGGAAAACGGGATACAGGAGCCATTCATATCTTCCCTGTCTGTGGAATGGCATCAGCCTTGTTTGTACAGCACCTGAGGTCCAGTCCTAGGAGCAGGTTCAGTGCTAAGTCTTATTTAAGCTGTTTCTGCTGCAGGGCCACTGCAGTGGGATGTGTTGGTGTGGCTGTTACAGCCCAGTCCTCGGTACCAGTGCACATGGTCCTGCCCTTGCCCTGACGCAGCAGCGATGGCCCCCAGCCCGCCCTGGAGGAGACATCCCAGGGCTGTGGCACAGCCTGAGCTCCTCTGCTGGCCCTAGCAGCTGGAAAGGCTCCCACAGGCTCCTCTGCACAGCACAGGGCAGGGACAGGCTGCCTGCAGCTTGAGAGCAGCTGCCTGGCAGGGGACGGCGCCTTCCTTTACTGGAGTAGTGAGTGCAGAACCAGATCAAACAGCTTCTTGCCTTCCAGTGAAGTCTGTAGGAGTTGGGACTGAATCCTTATCCTGAGCCCAGCCTTCAAGGCCCACTAAAACAGGCGCTTGATGCACCCCAGAGGGAGGTGGGGCACTGAACAAGCTTCCCCAGGGCAGTGGGCACGGCCCCAAGGCTGCCAGAGCTCCAGGAGCATTTGGACAACACTCTCAGGGACAGGGTGGGATGGTGCAGGGCCAGGGGTTGGACTCAATGACCCTGATGGGTCCCTTCCAACTCAGCATATTCCATGATTCTACATATTTCGCTGAAGTCCACTGTTGTTGGGCTCAGTGTGAAGTCAGCACATTTAAACACACCCTTGGAGCTAAATCGAGTTACTGCCTTGGTGAGGAGCAGACACTGCCCTCCTCCCTCTCACTGTAAATCACCAGGACATTCATTTTTTCAGCCAGGACGTGAGCACGTTTATTGGATACACCCAGTACTTCGTCCATCACTCCTGAACTCAGTACTCAGAGCTTTTGAGGCTCTGTGTGCTTTGGGGATGTTATTCCATGTTACCTCTCTGGAATAGCCAATGTATGCAGTAAGGTGGGAAACTAGGAAATGAAATTTAAAAAAAAAATAAGAAAATTGGGAAAAAAAAAAAAAACAAACTAACCCAAATGCAACAAAAAAATACCCATCTGGTGTGTAGCAGCATCTTTTGGAAAACCCTCAAAAATAAGCCATAATTCCATTGAAATTTTATGGGTTTTTATGAACTTGTTGGTGTCTGTTTCTACGTCAGAAGAATTTAGGAAGTCTAAGATGAAATAGGGGGCTTAGTACCACATATTCCATCTTGGCTTTGTCTCACCTCATGATTGCATCCAAACTTCCCGGGGCAAAATTTCAGGAGCTTGGTCTTGGGCAGCATCTCAGCAGGGAACAGCAGAGGGAGGCTGGGGGTGAGTCACTTCCTCTGTGGTAGGACCATGGTGGGGTGGCCATCCCTCTGCCCCAGCTGTTAAAGGAATGTGCACCCATCCTTATACTGAGCTTTGAGTTGAGATCTTCCCAGGGATTGTGTGAGGTGGAGGGGGTTGTTCCCTTGTAGGGGGAACATATCCGAGTATTTGTGGAGAAAGTTCAGGAAATAGCCCATGGCAGTTGCTGGATCAGATTTTGCCATCTCTCCCCTCCTCTGTCTCTAGAAGAACCTGCAGTTCAAGAGTTGGGCCAGGGTTCTGTCTCGTGGCCAAGGAATTTCCCCCATCCCAGCCTGGCTTCTCATAGTCCCTAAAATTCCACGGTAACTGCCGAGTGAAGGACCAGGTTGGAGGGGCCTTGGAGCAACCTGGGCTAGTGAAAGATGTCCCTGCCCATGGCAGGGGTGGAACTAGATGGTCTTTAAGGTCCCTTCCAGCCCAAACTATAATGTGATTCCATGATTCTCTATTTATATATATATATATATATATATATGTGTTCACACACCCTAGCATATGAGGAAATGCCTCTAACATGTCCTGCTCCAGATTTCTTCACATCTATGGTACAATATCTTCCAGAGGTTGTTTCCCATTACACTTCCAGTGCCAGCAATACCTTGGCCTTGTTGGACTCTGGCAGGGCAGAGGAGGCTCCAGGGCACGGCTGCCTTGCTCTCTCTACCACCCTCTTTGCCTCACAGTCCACAGAGCAGAGTTTAATATGTCAGATGTGGAGAACCTTGAAAGGGCATGCAAAGAGCCCACTCTTTTTTATATGACTGTTTCTTGATAAAATAGCAGGGTGTTTCAAAAGAATGACTCCAGGCATTGTCCAGCACTTCAACAGTTGTCAGGAAGCAAAGTACCCAAGTTTTACACTTAATTTGGAATGGGCTCTGAGGGTCCCTTTGCTGTCTGGCTCTTGTCAGCCATTCAGGTGTACTGGAGTTTTAGCTTGTTGATCTCACTGGGGGTACCAGCACCAGTTTTATCTCCGTGTAAGATGTCCAGATGAATCCCTATGGGACAGTAGCACTGATCACAGATAACTGTGTATTTAGGGACTATCCAGGCTTTGCCTCCATAGATCTTTTTTTTTTTTTTAATGGAAAATTCTCTAGTTTACCGTAAAAATTCTCTTTTTAAAATGAAAGTTATTTTCTTGGTCTGAATTGCCTGTATTCACTGAGTGTTACACACAGCTCATTGCATTATTCCATGGGTCAGTGTTTCCATGAACCTTTGCATTGTTCTTCCAAATATTCATTAAAACAAAAAAAAAGGAATGACAAGTGACACTTGAAATCTTCAGCCCTCTCACCAGCTATATAAGATTGGGAGAGAGATTTCAGAATGTCAGAGGAACTTTTGCAAACCCTTTTACCAGGGGGAATTTCCTTCTTGTTCATCACTCAGCTTGGCTAAGTGGCAGTTTCTAGCTAAGCATAGTTGTAGCCATATTAAACCATAGATATTGCACAGAGTGATAGCTAAATTCTGGCAGAAACTGGCAAAATAAAGATAAACCAAACCAAAAGCAGTTCAAGAGTCTGCTGTGGATTATTCTCACAGGATTTATGGTGTGCATGTGCTCTGTCCTGGAGTGACTCGCTGGGGTTCCCTCCTGGCCTCGCTGCAGCAGGGACAGCTCAGAGCTGGGGCAGATCTGCAGGTCCTGACTCAGGGTCTCGCTCTGACACTTGGCAGCTCTGGCTGAGCCCAAAAAATTCAGTTTGTATTTGACTGGAACATTCTGATATTTGTTCAAATAGAAGAAAAGGAATTAATCCAAGCCAGAGTGCTTTTTGGGAGGGTTGTGGTAGCTGAAGAGGGATTATTCCTGCAGACTGGCCAGGCAACCCTGGCTTTGCTGAGGCATTACCTGAGTGGAACATGGAAGATCTGGCAACTCCAACCCTTCCCTGTCCTCTGGGCTGGTTGGCTGCCGTGATGCACAGAAAGAACAGCCTCTGGCCACACCAGCTGCAGTGCAGAGGAACACATGTGTTGGGGTATCGTAAGTTGGGCTTTACAGATTGTCTTTGGGGGGAAGAAAAGAAAAAACAAATTCTATTTTTTTTAAAAAAAGTCCCCAGAAAACAGTTACAAGGCCACTTTGTTATGTATATTTGCAAGTTGATTTTAGAATATCTTAATGACAAAGTGTTTGTTTCAGTGTGGGTCTAAAGGGGCAGACAATGATTAGACATAAAAAGCCTTTTTTGTCCTACAATTTAATGGCAGCAAAGAGTCAAGATCACATTTACTTAGGCATTGAACACCAGCAGGTTTCATTTTGCAGATGATGGATGTGCCTTTATGCTCTTTGTCTGGAGGAACAGCCCCAAATGTACAGCTCTGTCTTCTCAAATGAGCTTTTATTTTGTGGTAGGGTCCAAGTTCCATTTCCAGACATGCCTTGGGTGAATTCTTCTCCTGTGTGGACTACCTCTGTCTAGCTTCCAAGTGTCAAAGATCAGGTTGTCTTGATCCAAGTTCTCCAGAAATTCTTTCTGCACCAGCAGAGAGCTTGGAAAATGCTCTCAGCCTGGTTGCTTTTCCATTACTCTCCCACTCTGGTATGATGGGAGGTCATCTGGCCCCTGAGTTCCAGTGAGATAAGCAGGCACCCAGATTTCCCCCCGCCAGGTCAGTCTGCTCCTGGACGTGTCCTCAGTCTGGCACCGGGATCCTGACTCTGGGGTGGGGGTTTGAATGCCTGGCTCTTCCATCGGGAACATCTCAAAGAGACTGAAGTCAGGCCTGCCTGATGACCTGGGAGTGGGATGATGATGCTGGGGAGGAAGGGTGTGGGGAGGCTGGCACACCTCAGGAGGACAGGAACATCTGCTGTGGGTCGAGTCTAAGCAGCAAGAAGTGAAGCACGTTGGGTTTTGCCTGCTGAGTTGGGCTGGCTTGTGCAGCAGTTTGCAGTGCTGATGGACATCAGAGAATTGCAAATGTCTTTTAACTGGGGGGAGCATCCCAGCTTTAGAGGAGAGGAGAGGATCCTCTGGAGTTAATGGCTTCTGACGAGGAAACTCCCTGTGTTGTTGGGATGGTGTGTGTGTTCAAATCTCCTTGGAAAGCTCGTGGCAGAACTTCTGTGACTCAGCCCTGCTGAGAGGAGCAGGGCGACCTCAGTCAGGGGCCCGTGGAGACCTCGCTGCAAGTTTTCTGTTTGGAATCAACTTTAATGCCAACATCATTTCAGAGTTTGCACTGCAAGAGGGGAAAAGAGTTGCAAAGAAGGAGAATATTTAAACCGCAGTGAAACATTGCCCAGAGAGGTTGGATGGATGGATGCCCCATCCCTGGAAGTGTCCAAGGCCAGGTTGGACAGGGCTTGGAGCAACCTGGGCTAGTGGAAGGTGTCCCTGCCCACGGCAGGGGTGGAATGAGATGAGCTTTAAGGTCCCTCCCAACCCAAAGCACTCCAGGATTTCATGATTGTGTTGTGAGCTCCTTTTTAAATCTTTTTTCAGCCTTCACAACACTCGGATGAATGTTACATTAGTTTTAATCTGAACCGAACTAAGTGTTTTATGTAACTGTGAGGTTCAGAAAATCAAGGCAAAATCTATGAAGTGAAGGAGAGCTCTCGGCTTCGTTGCAGAGAGGTGGGGGGAGGGACAAGTGCCACATTTGGTGTGTGAGGAAAGAGGAAAACTGCATTTTGTCAGAAAAATAAATGGAGTATGGCATTGATAATTATTGTCCTTAAAATGACAATAAATGGAGAGTGGCCTCTGGGATGTGCCTGGAATCAGGATGCACAGGGGGGTGCCTGGGAGAGGCAGTTCTGTGTTAGTGCTGCTCACACGTCTCTGGTGTTTCTATTCCAGTCAGATGGGACCATCCTGGCCATCGCCTTGTTGATCCTCTTCCTCCTGCTGGCCTTGGCTCTGCTCTGGTGGTTCTGGCCTCTCTGCTGCACTGTGGTAAGTGACAGAAATCATCAAACAGCAATTCAGTGTTGCCTCAGTGTAAGAAATGAGGGGGAAGGGGGCAAAGTTTTCCACAGAATGGGGCAGCATTTCTTCCACCACTGGCGCTGCTTTGGGCTTCTGCTCCATGTGCCCAGCCTCTGCATCACACCCGTGAAACAGCAATGCTGCCAACATCCAGACCTTGTCAGGAGCCTCTTAGCCGTACTCACTGGTCAGAAAATGGAAAGGGTTTGCAGAAGTGTATTCCTTGCCGTGCCTGTTCGGGGAGGAAGGGCTCTTCTGCATGGTCTAACCCCGGTGTTGGTATCTCCATGCTGGAGAGCTCCTGTGGGAGGGCAGGCGTGGCCAACCCAGGCTGCAGTCCTTGTTCTGCCTCAGGTGCAAGGGAAAGGCATTTCTAATGTGGAAATTTTTGCAAGATTAACTTTTTTTCCTGACCCACCATGTCTGGAAAGCACTTTGAAACATCCAAGTGACAATTCCAGCGGAAGTACAACTGTGCTTCACTGAGAGTTAGCTCCAGGCTCTTTCACAGAAGTTAAAAAGCACAATCGCAGAGTTAATACCTTAAAAAGACAGAGGAAAATCAAGATAGAACAGGGGAGAAGGGAGAGGTCAAGGGAGGCAAAAAGGAAATCACAGGACTCAAGACGTGACAGGGTGTTTGTCTGCAGGGACCTGTCCTAGCCCTGTCCATCCCTGCTGATCATCCCCGGCACTGCCTTTTCCTCTGAGGATCAGGGCAAGGGCTGATTATTGGGGAACACACAATACAGGGAGAAGCTCTGCTCTTGCTCTGGGTCTTGTTTGTGCTGCAAATATGGAACAAGAATTAGGGATGTACAAATGTCAGCAGAATTGGAGTCCTGTTTTGGTGAGTGGCTGCGTGGAACGATTCAGATGCTGCTTTTAAGGCTGCCCAAACTGGCTCAAGTTGCTGGGCCACCATCATTATTCCTGATTTCAAATGACATACCCAGAGCTGTAAATCTATACCATCTTGTACTAAACCTGCAATCCAGTCCTGAGAGCTTTGGAATCTCACACTGCAGGAGCAGGCAAAGTAAAGGATGAGTCTTTGTGTTGAGATGAATTTACCCAGAACAAGGATGGAAATCTCGCAGGAAAAAGTTGTCTATTTCTGTTCCTGGCTGGAAATGCTGGGGATAAAACGCTTCTTTTCACAGTAGTTTGGCACCTCTGTCCTGAGAGGAAAACCAGAATGGAAAAAATATTTATTTGGACTTTCAGGACAATTAAAAAAAATTGGTTCTAAAATTGGCCAAAGCATTAACAGCGTGCTAGGTTACTCAGAGTTATTTGTCTAAACTGGATGGCACATTCCCAGAGGAACTGGACCAATTCCTTTGTTGGCACATCTGCATGGAAGTCAGTGGAGATGTGCCCTGTACAGATGTTTGCACTGGAGCAGAACTGAGGGGATAGAGAGGAAAGACTCTCGGTGATCCTGCTGGGTTAAGGTTCTGTTACAGGAGAAGGGTGAAGCTGGTGAGAAAAAGGCTTAAATAAAAGCAGCAGTGCAGGGGATATGGAGCTGTGCACTGGGAGGGCAGTGTGTCTCTGCTGGGTGGAACGGTGTGAGGACAGTGGTTGTGAAGTGTGGAAAGTACAGTCTAGATAAGCAAGGTGGGCCAGCAGAGAGAGGCAGTCTCTGTCCACATGAAACTTTATAAACTTAATGTTTTCCAGATTTAAATCCTGTACTTAAAAAATTTGTTGTAGATAAAAGCTTTTCCTCACTCTCCCCCTTTACCTCCCACATTCCCTCTTAGCAAGGTCTGCAAGTGGGGACTATCTCACTGATGGTTTCCAAGTGTAAGTCAAACACATCCCTGTAGTTATTGGAAAGATTTTCCTCCAAGAGCCTGGATGAAATCTCTTCCAGCTCTCCAAAGGGGCAGCCCGGTGTTTTTGGCAGCAGATCAGCAGCTGAGATACCTCACTGCGTATTGCTCACCCAAAAACTCTGTGAAATTAAAGATAAGCCCGTGGAGGAGAGCCCAGCCTGTCTGGGGTCTGGAGAGAGGGAGCCAAGCAGAGCTCTTGCCTGGTTTGGAAGTGGCACAGGAAAGAATGCAGTTGTCAGGAGTGAATTAAGGGCAGAGGAACTGGCTTGCACAAGAGACCAGAGGCATCAGCACTAACCTCGAATAACCAAACCGCAGACCCGGAGCCATCGCCGTGGATTCCAGCCCAGGGACGTCTCGGAGATAACTGTGGATGTGTCCAGGGGAGGAAGGAAAAAAACAACAAACTCTTCTCTTACCAAGTATAAATTTGTTTCTGAGTGACAAGCACATTTCTAAACCCTGAAATTCCTCTTGGCATGCTCTTTAATTAAATAGGAGTCATTATTATCCGGCAGTTCTTCAGGAAAGACACCAAGCCAGCTTTATCCCTGGAGTAAATGAACTGAAGTCAATAGACTCACTCTGGAGGTTTATCTGGAACCCAGTATCTCCTTGGCACTCACCCATAAAGGAATGCTGTTTCCAAATGTATCCAAGTTTATTGGTCTCAGAAGGATTCTGGGATGAAGTCTGGAATTTACCACTCGGTTTACAGTAGAGGCAATTGTTGCTTAGTGCCTCAGAACAATAATAACTCTTTGCTGTGCCTGATAACAGCACAGGCAGAATTACCCTGGATACCTGTGGGGGATATTACAAAAGCATGGGAGGCAGGCACCAACCTTTCCAAAGGTTGTAGGAGGTTTATTCAACAACAGAAAACAAAGAAATAATTCTGCTGCACTGACATCCCCACCACTGGACTCATTAGAGGAATGGTGGCAAGTACACAGACATCCGTAGTGGGGTGACCCCACTCTTCCTGAGCTGAGCAGTTCTGGGGAACAGCAGACGCCAGATCCTGGCCTCCCTGAGTTAGGGATTGTCTTCCCTTTCCTCCTCCTTCCTGAGCACAGCACGACCTGGAGGAGTCCAAGCACCCCCAGCAGTAACTGTGTGTGCAAGAGGCTGTTCAAGTGCCCAAGGGGGAAATTGTTCTGGGTAGGAGGCCAACATAAGCCTCAGGTTTAATGTTGCTGTAAACCAAGTAGATTTTAATGCAGATGTAAGCCAAAGAGATAATAAGCCTCCAAAACGATCTTAGGCAGGATTTTGCAGAAACACTGTTAGATTGGCTTGGAAATGGAGCTGGTTGAAGTGTTTGGATGTATAGTGAAGGTATCACTGATACAATAGCTGGAAGGCTGCTCTGTGCTGGGATGGTTTCCCTGTGTTGGGATGGTTTCCCTGTGCTGGGATGGGCTCCCTGTGCTGATGTGCAGCACCACACTGAGCACGTGTCCCACATGGACACCGATCCTGGCAGGGTGAGGGAGCTGTGTTTGGGCCATGCTTTGCACCTTTGCAAAGGTTAGCCCTGGAACAGGTGAAGGGATGGCCACACCCAGCCTGCCCCAGCCTTGGGCTGGAGCTCAGTGAGGGCAGTCCAGGGACCTGAGTGCAATTATCTCCCAGGGGCAGCTGAGACTGAGACTTTTCCCCACGTGCATCTTCCCACATGGTTGTACATCATATCTCCTCACAGGTTTATGAAGTAAACATGAGTCTCTGCCTCCCTTCTGCAGCCATCCAGGGTGGCCTGAGTGGGAGGACACGAGGCTGGGCTGTCTTAGTTGCCCCAGCAGAAAATCTGCCCCGTCTCCCTCCCTTTCCCACTGCAGCCATTTTAAATGCAGGGGTGTGGCTGGCAGATAAATGAGGTGCTGGTATTTAAGCATCCAACACCAGTTTTAACTTTAAAGCTGTTTTCTGGAAGGAAGCATGGAAGAACCCAGCAATCTATTTGGCTCTCAGTCTGTACTGCAGCTGACCAGAAGTTTTGGAAACAAAAAGCTGGATGGAGAAAATACAGAAAATATAGATTAAAACCACATGAAAATCGTGGCTAAACTGGAGGAAGAGGAGGGGAGGAAATGCATAGGCTCTACAGCAACCCTAGAGAGCCATAAAATGACACGGTCCTTGCTGGCTGGATGGAGATTCCCTGCAAGGGTCTGTGTGTTCTGTTGCCACCCGCTCCCATGTGCACACAGGGCACAGCTTTGCTGCAGTTATGATGATCTGGGGAGAAGAAAGCACAGGATCATGAATCATCTGGAACATGATTGAGACAAACCAAGCGAAAGAGAAAGCAGAAGAGTGAAGGCAGAGATTGATTGTGAGCCCTGCAGGCCCTGCCTCTGGGTGGGCTCTGGGCTGTCAAGGGGAGCACTCACCTGAGCAGGGAGTGTCCCACATTACACACCTGGAATCACTGGATTTGCTGGAGATAGCTGTGGTGTGGAACATTCAAGGCCTGGATCCACACACACTGCCAGGAATGAGTGTCTCCATTTACTGCACAGTCAACCCCAAGCCCCTGGAGGCAGCGCTGCTGCTGCAGGTTTAAGGCAGTGCCAAAAACATCCTGACTCTGCAGCGCTGGGCACAAGGGCAGCGGGAGGATAGGGATGGTCTTACTGACCACACAGGGTACCCAGGGCAGTTCAGTGCTGCTCTTAGGCTCCTGTCAGTCAGATCAGAGTGGTTGGCACATGGATATAACACTCAGTAAGTGGTTGTGTTTAAACGGGCTGGCACTGATCCCCAAAACAGCCCAGCAAAGGTCCAGTGCCCGGGCTGATGCCACCAGCTCTACAGCAGCCCAGGTGGGCTGGTGGAACAGTGTGGGGCCAGGCACTGAACTGGCGTGCCTTGCTGTGGCATTTCCAAAAAGTTCAATCCATGTTCTCCAAAGTGCCCCTCAGCTGTGGAGTGTCCAAACTGAAACATGTTCACGGAGTTGCCGTTTTGGAAAGTGCCCTCTGAGGTGAGAAAGGCCCCAGACCTTCAGGTGCCGTTCCTAGACTGCAGATTCCCAGGCCAATTCACTTGCTAATGTGTTTCCTTGAGGCCGGATCCAAAGGCCAATGATGTTAATCCTGCCCAGGTCCAGCACCCCCTGTTCCAGACCACAGCGGGTCCTTCAGCAGGGCAGGCACTGCTGAGCTCTGCCCTGGGCCTGCATGGCGAGTAATTCACTCAATAAAAACCACTTCTCCCTTTGTTTTCTTTCCCTGAGCACCTCTCACCCCTTCCAAAGAAAGCTGGCTCAGCCCAGCTGAGGAGAAATAGCTCCTTAGGACGTAGTCTTACTAAACCAGAATATTCCCTGGGAATCAGTGAGGGAGAACAAGGGCTCTGGGCAAGGCTGGAAGAGGCCATGGGGGGTTTCTTTAGCCCAGAAAAGGAATTTCATTTATATAGTCTTCGAAAGAAAGTGGGTCAGACACTTGGAGCACACCCCAGTGATTCTGGCCTGGTTTATCTGTGAGTGGAACAGCACAGGAAAAGGAACAACCTTTGCAGACACTGCATTTTTTAAGGTGCATTCCCTGGACAACTCCATGTCAGCCCCATGCAGCTGCAAACTGTACCAGGGTTAGTTAAATGGAGGACTTTCCCCTCCATGATGTCGTGTCTTTCATCAGTGGATGATTTTGACATGTTTCACGTCCCATATTGAACTTGGTTTGTGCACTTCACCTGCAAATCTTAAGGGTGAAACAGCCTTTTCTTCCAGATTTAAGGAGTTAAAATTAGGATTTCTGGATCTGCTCCCAGGCTGACAAGAGGGGTGAACTTAAAAGGATGAGTTAGCTTTCCATTGGACTTCTTTTATCTCTTGTATGTCTACAAAGAAGATTGCTTTATATTGCACATGAAGGAACTAGGACAGGCTCCTGCTTGTATTAGCTTGGAAGTGAAGACCAAATCTCCAAGGATTTAATGGATACTTAGAAGACACAGCAGATATGGCAGAAATAAAAAGGAAATGTTCCTTTACCCAACTCATACCTCAACTATGAAACTGTCACAGGACTGAGAGGTCAAAACTATAAATATGAAAGGAGAAAAAATAAAGATGAGTCAGATGGGTCAGAGTTAATGCTATTAAAAATCTCTGTTTATTAGGACAGCAAAAATACATATTCTGTGGTTTGCAGAAGAGTGAAGGTAAATAAGGACAAAATTATCTGCTCAGTTAAACTGTATACTCCCTTCCCAAATTTTAGTCCTAATTAGAGGTAAAGTCATTTATTTCTTATTTTGTACTGTTTGCTTCATTTTAAATGATGATCTGTTCCATCCTAAAGCTTCACTGACAAGAAACATATTGCCCCTGTTTATCATCTGAAACTCCAGGGACAGTAACTGCCTGTGTGATTGCTGGACAATGTGAGCTGGTGGAGATTTCTGGGCTCCCAAGATGGAAAACATCCTAGACACATTCCTGGAATATGCAAACTTTGGATTCAACATGTGATTTCTTATGCCTGAATGGCTACAGAAATTTCAGGGCAACAGAAAATTCATCCTCTCCAATGCTTTTAACCTTCCAGGAGGTGGCTGATAGCATTCCTCTGCTTTGACACTGGGTTATCCACCAGAAACAGCTGCTTCTCCATGGGTCTGAGAAATGAGGCGGCTCAGCTCAGCTAACAGAGACCTGTGTCAGCCCCATGAGTGTTGGGATCTGTGATGAAAGGCAAAGAATTCCTTCACTGTCCTGAACGTTCACAGCTCGGTGCGTAGAAGTGCTGCAACTGCTCTTGAACTTCCTTCCTCTGCCGAGAAAGCCAAAGGCCACCTCTCCATCCCACAGGCCTTTACCACCTGGAAAGGAAAGACCACATTGCAAGGTTTTTCCAGCATGGGGATGATGGGGAACCCCTCAGGTGTTCCTCACCGGGTGAGCAAACATGGGGCTGGACAATCACATTTTCCTTCTTCCAAACCCAGGGACAGGAGATGCAGTTGCACAGCAACCACAGAGATGGCTTGGGGTTATCAAAACAACTGAAGAACACATGAACAAACACTCCAGCCTTGCCAAGCCAAACTCACCAGAGCTGTGCTTGGCCAGGCCCTCTCTGCAGGGCCCTGGGTGTCAGCTGGGAGGCCAGAGGGGCAGCCAGAGCAGAGCATGGTGGCCCCACAGGCTGTGTCCTCACGGGGGCCCTGCCATGGCCTTTTCTCTCTAGTCCTTGAGCGGTTGTTTCTGTTTGTGCCAAAGGAGCAGGGCTTTGGTGCTGCCTTTCAGCTCTGGGAACTCATTATTCCCCCCTGGCTCTTGCTTTGCCCACTTCTCTGGGATGGCACCAACATCCCATTTGCTTCACTGTCTTCAGTGCACAGGATAAGGGTCTCAGTATCCCAGGATGAGGATCTCATGCACATTCAGCTGTAACTGTAAGAATCCAAAAGGGAGAAGGAGAAGATTTGTGCTGTTTGGAGAACAAAACCCTCTCCTGACCTGGGCGGGGAGACAGAAATTATATTTTTTTGTGAGGCTTGAACTTTGAGAGGCTGTGCAGGCTCGAAGGCACAGAAGACTGAACTCTCCTCATCTCCAGATGTGTCTAAACTAACCAATCCACCTTGCCAACTTACAGGGAGTTCAATTACTCTTAGAAGTGAAAAGCACTGAAAAATTGAAAGAATTCCTTTTTTTTTTTCCCCTCTTGGCCTGTGGTAGAAAACACTTGATCTGTTTACAGAAGTCAGTTTGCGTGTACGTGTTCGCATATGTTATGAGAAGGAATGCAAACATATGGAAAACAGCCATCCCCTCATTTCCAAGTCCGTAATCTCCAGAGTTTCTAGTGATACTGGCTGAGAAGTTGTGTTTGGATGCTTAGCTGGACCAAATGTGTTGGATGGGTTATCCTGATGTTTTGTGCCAATGCAAATGAGAGAAACTCCACTGGAACCCATGATGTCCCACCAGAGCAAGGAATGCTCCAGGAGGGAATGAGGCCGCTTCCAGCAGGTACATTTTGGATCAGGTATCTGAAGTTTCTCAGCATCCAGTGGGTTTGGATTCAGGGGTTTGGTTCAAAAGGAGGTCTCTTGACAAGTGCCGCCCCTCACGCTGAGTGCTATGTGTGTTTTGGTGCACTGCACACTCTGTGTCAGTATTTAGTGTATCAAGAGACATAAGAAATTATGTTGTCTCCATCTTACTCCAAGGAGCAGCACTCTGAGTAAACCATGCTGACACCCAAGATTTTCTTTCCACAGAGTAATACTGTGATGCAGACAAGTTTTCACCCAGTTTTCACGGAATCACAGGATCAATTAGGTAGGAAAAGCCTTCTGAGATCAAGTCCAACCTTTGACCAAACACCGCCTTGTCAACCAGCCCAGAGCACTGAGTGCCATGTCCAGTCTTTCCTTGAACATCTCCAGGGATGGGGACTCCACCACCTGCCTGGGCAGCCCCTACCAATGCCTGACCACACTTTTTGTGAAGAAATTCTTCCTGATGTCCAACCTAAACCTCTCGTGATGCAGCTTAAGACTATGTCCTCTTGTCCTGTCGTTGGTTGCCTGGGAGAAGAGGCCAACCCCCACCAGGCTATAACCTCCTTCAAGGTAGTTGTAGAGTGTGAGAAGGTCCCTCTGAGCCTCCCTTTCTCCAGGCTGAGCCCCCCCAGCTCCCTCAACTGCTCCTGCTACTCCAGCCCCTTCCCCAGCTCTGTTCCCTTCCCTGGACACGCTCCAGCCCCTCAGTGTCCTTTCTGAGTTGTGGGGCACTTTCCATCTCCACTTTTCATCACTTTTCATCATTTTCTTCACTTTCATCATTTCTATCCTGCCTGAGAATAGGAATTTCAGGGTGGGCAGAGAGATGGATGCTGTACAGACACTCCCAGCTCTCCTGGTCAGCCCCAGCTGCTCGGAGCCGTCCCCCCTCCACCTCCCTAACGACGCCTGTGGGGGCACAGCCACATCTGACCCCAGTCCTGCTGTGCTCCCACCACACTCCTCACGTGTCGTTTCATGCTCCCACATGTGCTCTGTGCCTCTATGCACACAAAGCTGATTCCTAAAGCGTGAAGACTCTTTAGCAAGAGTTTCCCCAGGGTGTTGTAGGCCACCAAATATAAAAGCTCCGTGGCCCAGGAGGAGGCAGAGGCAGAGCTCTACACCCACCACTGCTCTGGGCTGGGACACAAACTGCTCCAGCCCCATCTCCTCCCCTGCCAGAGGCACATGCTCTTCATTAATGGCCACATTGCATGACTCGCGCTTTGCAGAGGAAAATAAAACCAGTGAGCTCATCAGAGCAGGAAAAACACGAGTGAGAGGAATTGCTGTAAATATTTATATCTTCAGGACCTTTAACGTGATTGTCATTTTCCCTTTCTGCATTTAAACAGCCAAGCTGTTGTTGTCTCGGGCTGTATCTTTTTCTGAGGGGTGATTTGGAAGCCCACACGTGTCCTCCCCGTGCCTGGGCAGCCTCTGCCCCCAGCACCCCGTCCTGGAGCTGGGGACACTCTGGCACCTCCAGAGTGCAGCACCCTGACAGCACCTGACTCACGGGCTGGTGTGTGAAGGGGGAGCTACATCATCCAGACGGAAGTAAAGCTGCTGGAGAAGATCCACCCCTGGGGCACTGACGTGCCTGGCTGGGCTGGGGCTGGGCAGGGGCTGTGCTTCGGGGTCTCGTGTGAGGGAGAGGGGCCTGACGTGCCTGTGTGCGACTGTGTTCCCGCTGGAAGGCCCTCTGTTGCTCTTGGATGGAGGGCTCTGGGAACAGCCAACTGCCTGCAGAGCCCTGGATGCAAACTTTCTGCATGAAATAATAACCTCACGCCCACATCAACTGAAATGGTTTCTATGGAGAATATCCTGGACCAGTCCACAGCCTCACCCTGCTTCTTTATTAGAAACCCTTGGAGAGCCTCAAATATATATATATATATATATTTATATATTTTAAAGCTTACGACAGTGAACTATATTAACCTGATAATGTGAAAAGCATGAATGTGAAGAGCATGAGGTGGCACAGCCTTCTGGAATGAAGAAGAAAGAATGGTCTGGGAGACAGGCTGGAGGTTTTCACTGCTTTGCAATGTCTCCAGGGTGTTTTACTTCATCTTGGTTTCGCTTTCCAGCCTTTGTTCAGACTGTAAATTATTTGAGGCAGGATTTGTACACATGTGCAGAGTCCAGTAGAAGGAGATGCTGATTTTAGTGTGGTTGTTCAGGTGAAACATCAATTGTTGTGTGTTGCTTAGAGCCACCACTGACTGTGGCAACTACTGGGATTAGGAGGCTGGAGAATCAAGGATGTAAGATTTTGAATTTGCAGTTACCTCACAGGGGTCACTGAGTGTGAGTCTGGAATGTCTCCATGGCAGGGCTTTGGGACACCTCCTGCCTCCCCTCCTCCTCTCAGTGACAGTGACTCCAGGAGCACCCCCAGCCACCCTGTGATCACACGCTTCACAGATGTTCCCAGCAGCATATCCTGTTGTTTTCTCCTTTGCATTTCTTGGTGACATTTGAATTGTGCTAAAGAACAAAGTGTAAATTCACTATTCTGTTTGACCTTTGTAGATCATCAAGGAGCCTCCCCCACCTCCGGCAGAAGACAGTGAGGTGAGTAACTCTGCCACCCGATCTGCTCAGTGTTCGGGACAGGGTTTGTTCAGTGTCCCCATAAAAGGCAGATCTGTGTGTACAGGACCTGCCCTGAGCAGGCAGTGGAGGAGGACAGAGGCAGACAATACCTCACTTGGACAGCACCACAGAGTCAGGCTGTGACTCACAAAAGGGACAACCCTTAAGCCTGTGTTTAACTTTGAAGTTAATGGAACCTAAACATGTGCTTAACTGCCTTCCTGGAATGGCACAGTAATGATTTTGGTGGTTTAGGATATATAACCACTCCTGGCAGCTGATCCCTTGGGCCACAGTTGCTGTGAGTAAAGGCAGCTCGTGGTCCTTGCAATGTGTCTGAAGACAGTGGAGCAGATTCTGAGCTGGTGTAAAACCCCACTAAAATCATCTTGACAGCAGAAGAGCTGCACCAGCCAGGGAAGTTTTAATGGAGAATAATCAACAAATGGTAAATCAACATTAAAAAAATTCCATCTTAATTCTGCCTATGATTTCTGGACATTTCTAGAATCCAGGCACAAATGGTTAAAGCTGTGTCACCATTACTTAATCGGCAGACTGTGCCCAGAAACATGCCCAGTTTTCCATCTGCTCTTTCTCTGTCCTCCTGCTTCCATCACACAATGAGTCTCTGCTTTGCTCCTGCTGTTTTCCACGTGGGATTTCACTGCAGTCCCTGGGCTCTGTGCAGGGAGCACTGGTGGCCATGGGAGTTTTTCCATTGGCTTCACTGGGGTTTGGATCAGTTCCTCTTAACTATGCAAGTAAAACTGAACTTAGATCTGTGCTCAGAGTGATTTGGTTGGTTGGTTTGCCTTGTTCTCTGCATCTGGACACAAATCCATTGCCTGCTTCAGCTTGTGAGTGGAAAAGCTTCCGAAATGGTGCTCTCTGCTCTCCATGAAGTCTGGCCCAGGGAGTGTGGTCTGAGCCAAGGCACACAGACACCCTGAAAGCTCAGTCCTCTGCAAGCCTGTGGAGCTGGAATCCTTCTCCCTGCACTGGGCACAGAGGAATCATTCAGGGCAGCACTGGAACCTCCACCTTGGTGGCACTTGTCCCCTTCAAAACAGGCCTGAAGTAAAATTTTCAATCAGACCATTTCTGAAGCCAAAGGGGATTTGCATTTGGCCCCAGTGCTCCCCATGTCTCCCTCTGCAGGCATCTGGCCTGTTCTCCTGAGCAGACATTTGTTTGGGCTATATGAAAATCCACCAACTTTGTCAGCTTCTGTCCTCTGAATGAAAAGGGAAATATTAACCTAAAATTGCACATGGCTTTGTTCTGCATCACACATGCCTCCAAGCCAAGGGATTCAGTTGCTGAAATTAATTAAAATACATCATTCTGGAATGCTGGCTCCCTGGCCAGGGAGTGGAGGGGGAAATTACATCCCTGTGCTCAGAGGGAAGTCGTGCATCACCTATAAGGAAGCCTTTTGTCAAAGCAGTAAGTGCTGCAAATGCAGATCAGTTGCTGCAAAATAAACTCGTTGCAGCAGAGAGCTTTAAATCCAGCTTGTCCAGGCTTTGGCTGTGCCCAGAGAGAGCACTGCCCAGTACCAGAAAAATGGCATTAACCGTACCTGTACTTTACCTGCTGCCTCTTTAATCCAAGAGTGGATCTGTACATTCTTTCGGCTGTCCTCTCTGTTTGGCCACTTTGGGATGGCAGATTTTGGTTACAACAATCCTGGAATATTTGGGTTGGAAGGGACCCTAAAGATCATTTCATTCCAACCTGCCATGGGCAGGGACACCTTCCACTATCCCAGGTTGCTCCAAGCCTGTCCCACCTGGCCCTGGACACTTCCAGGGATGGGCCATCCATCCATACAATGTGCCTCCATTGTAGGGGCTGCTCTGATGGTGGAATTTCCCCTGTACTTCCCACCAGAGCACATCCCCTAAGCTCAGTGCTCAGTTATCCTCAAGCCCATCTTACGCATTTAGCAGCCAAAGGATTCTTCAAAAGGAAAATGCAGTTCATCCCATTTTAGAAGCTGTTTAGTGTCAGAGCAGTGCTCAGAAATCAATAAGCCTTGAAGCTGGGGCTTGTGCTGTGTGTTTTTGCCAGACAGAAGAGCTTCCCACTAGTGGAAAAATAGCAAAAGCTCTGAAAAGATGCATTTTGTTGGTCCTCTTAGAGATGCTGGTCCACAGAATGGGACTGGCAGTCGTGTGATGTTTTCACAGAAGGTTGGAGACTCCAGATTTTCTACTTTGCTCAAAACAGTGGAAAATGGAGTTGATTTTCTGCAATCCAGTTTTCCTCAGGTGATGCAGGTGTCCTTCCCCCTCACAGAGAACCAGCAACTGCTCATCTCCAGCATGACGGAGGGCTAATCCCTCCAGCAGCAGGGTTACAGTTCAATTTCTTTTCTTCTCCCAAAAGTCTTGGCCAAAAAAAAAGACAAGAGGAATTCTTGCATCAGCAGATTTGTTAGCTGAGGCCCACAGGAGGCAAGGAGAATGCATTACACTGTGACAATGAGGGGAAAGTAGTGCTGCTGTCAGACCAGCCAAGGTTTTATTGAACTCCCTTTTAAAGGCCTTTTGAGACATATTGGAGACACGCTCGCTGTTGGTGAAGGAAATCATTATTGGCTACAAAATCCCAATTAATTCATTCAGAAATTGCAAATGTCATCAGCTCACCCCTGAGCTGCTCAGACAGCATGGGATGCTGAGGAGGTGGGGCCCAGAGCAGGACAGATGGTTTCACTTACAGCCAGGAAGGATTGAGTTAATGCCAAGCGGAAGAGGGGAATGGCTGAGGAGCCAGAGAGCACCTTTCTGGCCTGTGATTAGTCACTGAAGGTGGATCAAAACCACATTCTTCTACTTCCAGTGAATAGGAAAGCTTCTTGTAGCCCTGCTGGAGGAAGACACAGCCGCTTTTTTTCATGTGTCCCATGACCTTTAGGCTGAGCTTATTGGAACGACTCTTACCCAGCTCAGCCCAGAAATTTACCACAAGGCTGAAGCTGTTTCTACTACAGCAACCCATCCTCTGCATCAAAAAATCCCAAACTGCAGAGCTCCGCAGCTTCCAACAATTCCGTGTTCACCACCTGGCCCACAGAAGGACAGACCGACTGCAGTCAGAGGGTACATAAACTGGAGCCCTCCCAAGCATCCCCAAGAGACACACACTGTCCTCTCTGCTGCCCTGCCCTGGAAACAGAGGCTAAACCATGCTGCTGGGCCTGTCCTGGCAGCACTTGTTCCCACAGCAGGGACCAGGGACACAAAGCTCCCTGGCAAAGCCAGGCAGCGTGTCCAGGTGACCAGAACTTCCCTTTCCTCACCTCTCAGACCCATTTTTCCTGTGCTGCTCTGTCACCCGAGCTCCACAGTGCCCCAGAGCGTGGCACCAGAGCCAAGCCACCAACCAGCCTGTAATTGGATAATTCTTATGTCTGTTGTCCTCTTACCCACATACAGCAAAGCAAACACACACAAGAAAGTCCTGGAGGGAAAGGGCCGTTCAGTTGTCACTGTGCTGGGAGGCAGCTTGGGAAGGACGGATTTAACTCACTGTCGTTCAGCCAAGGGATGAACCTCCCTGTTCAGCTCAATCCACTTTGATTGCTGTGAACTAAATTTCTCCCACAACATTCATGAGAATGACTAAAAGAGATTCGTCTGACTGGGGAATTGCTTGAACCCTCACTTATTATCATGGAATCATGGAATGGTTTGGTTGGAAGGGACCTTAAAGACCACCTCACTCCACCCCTCTGCCCATGGGCAGGAGCACCTTCCACTAGACCAGATTCCTTAGTTATTGCTGTTCATTATTCTTTTCTAAATTGTTTTCCTCTCTTTTCCTGGAAAGCCTTACTGGGGGGTAGCAAAGCAAGCTCCAGATAAAGGATCTGCTAAGAATTTTTTGTAGACACCAAGGCAGGAAATTTATTCTGCTGTTCCTGAAATAAAGCCAGGCCCCAGTGGTGTGCCAGTGCTTTTCCTTCCCTGTACTCCCCTTTTACAGTGAATTGTGGAAATGTGGGAGGAGGAGAAAAAGAACCTTTCAAGAGACAGGCATTTAAAAGAAAAAACTGGCGTGCTCTTGGCAACAGAGGAGGTGCAGGTATTGCACCATGAAGGTGGGCAGTTTTATGGCCAGATTTCATTTGAACTATCCAGGCAGGCCCAGCGCAATGCAGAGGCTGTGGAATTTGGGATAAATCACATCACAGTGCAGTGGGAGCACTGGTGGTAATTCCCTTCACCTTACCAGACCTTATTTCATCCTCCTGTAGCTCAGTGTCTGAGCTCCGGAGTGGGAGTAGCTCAACACCTTTCCTTCCCCAAAACAGGGCTTCCTCTGGTCTGTGCACACACAGTGCTTTGCATTTGGAGAACATCACTTCAGGCAAGTCTCTAAGGATCTGTGCCACAGGCAAATGGGGAGTTCTGTGCTCAGCAAGGCCTTAAAGGCTTGTTTGCTCAACATTTGTGTCTTGAGGATGAGCTTATATCAAGTTGAAGTTGGGGCTGTTCAGGCTGGAGAAGAGAAGGCTCTGGGGAGACCTTAGAGGCTCTTCCAGTGCCTAAAGGGGCTCCAAGAGAGCTGGAGAGGGACTTGGGACAAGGGATGGAGTGACAGGACAGGGAGGAATGGCTTCCCACTGCCAGAGGGCAGGGTTAGGTGGGATTTTGGGAAGGAATTCCTTCCTGCGAGGGTGGGGAGGCCGTGGCACAGGTTGCCCAGAGAAGCTGTGGCTGCCCCTGGATCCCTGGAAGTGTCCAAGGCCAGGTTGGACGGGGCTTGGAGCAACCTGGGCCAGTGGAAGGTGTCCCTGCCCATGGCAGGGGGTGGCACTGGGTGGGCTTTAAGATCCCTCCCAACCCAAACCATTCTGGGATTCTGTATGTGAGTGTTTTGGTGCCTCATGAGGTCTTTCTTCAGCTGCTCCTTAGCAGAGCACCAGGAGAACGTTTCCTCTGGGGTGACCTGTGACCCGTGAGCACTTTCTGACAGTGGTTTGCAGGTCTGGGCCAGGGACAGGCAAAGACACAAGAAAACCCAAAGTGACGAGTTTATGCAGCTGCAATTCAGATACCTGGCAGGGGATAATGTACCAAGTAAAACCTTCCAGAGCAGGAGGAAAGGTTCCCTGAGAATAGAACAAGTGTAACAAAGCCTCTGCGGTTGAGGGGTGGCCATGGGATTTGGAAATGAGTCCAGCATTGGGAGAAAAAGGAGGCAGAAAGGACAATGGATTCACCTCCATGTTCTCTCAGCTGTAAAATTCAATGATAGTATCTCTTATTCAGAGGAATGATTGTCCTGTCATGTCTCAGCCCTTGGTACAGGCAGAGCTCTCTATAAATGCTGAATTCTGACAAAATTCAGGCATTGCAGAGACAACTGGGAAAATAATTATAAGGGTGGGGAGAGGGGTAAGTTGTCCAAGCGGGTTTTTTTTTATATCTAGCCAAATTTAGTTTGAGTTCTTACCCTGAGTGGTTCAGATGTCCCTTGTGGAGCCTGAATTATCCTTGTGTTACCCACAGATGAGGTTCCCTCAGGTCAAGGTCAAAGTATCCAGAGCCTGGCCTGGCCTCTGAGATAAACACGGATCTTTGTTTTCCGCAGTCCAGCAGTGATGAATCTGGATCTCTGACTGTGAAATGCAGCTCTGTCCTGTTCCTCCTTATTTTGTAAGAGAAACTCTAGCTCCATCTAAAGCAGATTTCGGGGGTGGAAAGTTGCCAAGTTCTGTACAGTCAGTTTCCAGCATCCTTAAATGCACTTGGATTTTCCAGGGCTGTTTTTTGTGCTGCAGCTGGGTCAGAGCTGGAGCTGCTGGTGCAGTTCTGCCTCAGGTGCCAACCCTGTGCAACCACAGGTAGAAAAATACAGGTGAAACAGAGCCGGGATGTGAGAATTCAGCCCTGGCTCAGACCCTGGGAGCAGGGCACTGGGCTGGGGGGCTGGACAGGGGGATCGTCTCCCTCTTCCTC
>VZRE01014720.1:72597-101876 GCA_013396775.1 Cephalopterus ornatus
ATTTTTTATTTTTTTTTGCTTGTATTGCAAAACCTCCCATGCCCTTGAAAACATGTAAACAGACTCATTCTGCAGAAAACTTGTGACTCCTTTGTTTTTCAAGTGGCCGCTGATGTCTCTCTGTGCGCTGCTCTGTTGTTCTGGCTCCTGTCTCACACTGAAGGGACTTGCAGGGCTTTTAAGGGCTTGTGGGGAAGATTTCCTAAACCTTGGTATTTCCTGTTGTGAGAAGTCCAGTCTGTGCTAAACTGAAGAGAGAGAAAGAGAATTGCTGAAGGAAAATATTTAGATGGCTTTGCTTCCAATTTTTTTTTTTTTTTTAAAAAAAGTCCTCATGGAAAACTTCATGCAGAGATATTAAGTTCTTGGGTTGCAGCAAAGAGCCTCAGCAGCTCTGCCCAGAGTGAGAGAAGGAGGTCAGCTACACAGAATGAAGACCTTCACTCTTCCTCTAGATCAGGACAAATTTTGCAGCCCAATTTACGTATACTTTGATAAACAGAAATGCTTCTGCTTACCATGAAAAGTGTGGTTTGTCTTGGATTTCCCCCCTCCCGGTTTTTCAGTTTTCCTACTGGGGAGTTTCAATTTCAAAGTATTTTTGGCTTTTCCCGTCTTGGAAAGCTCCTAAATTTTGGAGTTTTGCCAAATCTCTGTGAAAAATTTAAAAAAAAAAAAAAGAAGAAGAAAAAAGAGAGAGGGACCATTTTTCTTTTCTCTCCACATTTTTCACAGGAAATACTTCACGTTTTTGATGAACTCTGCTTTTCTGCTTTGCCAGTTCACAGCCTGAGCTATAGAAATTAAAGGGAAAGGCACTGTAAGAGCTCCACAGACACTCTGCCCTATATATAGTGCAACAGAGAATACAGGGTATTAGGTACACTCACTAAAGCTTTAGCAGACTCATTTTAGATAATCTTAGGGAGGTTTTCTGGAGTTGTTAATTTGCCCATAGCTGACTGTCATCACGAAGACCAGGGTGCTGAGCAGGTGATGAGCCATAGGCTGGGAGGTGCCTGCAGGGTGTAAGGGCAGAACACAGAATTTCAGCCTCATTTTGTCACTCAGGGCCTGACTTTCTTTTGGCATAAGCCACAGGACTGCCTGAGGCCACATGGACTTCCATGGGCAGCCTCCCAAGCTGAGGCACAAGTTCATTATAGGAGCTAATTCCATTCTGGTGACTTTTCCATTAGGCTTTTCCATCCCATTACTCTTGGCCAGCTCACCCCAATGAACCTCATCTCCATGCTGGGCATTCCTGCTGGGGTTGTTCCCAAAGGTACCCCTAGTTTGCCATTGCTCAGCAGCAAATGTCCTTGCTGTCTTGCTCTTTCCCCCCACTCTGTCAGCTCTGAACTCCAAAATGATGATTTATCTGGGCCCTGGAGGGTTCCTGCAGCACAGGGAGCCACGAACTGGGCCTCCCCACTCACAGATAGAAGTGAGTCCCTTGCACATCACCCAGCCCTGCAGCCAGGACACCCCAGCTCCTGAGCTCTGCTGACTGTTAATTTGGTGGCTTTTTCAATGATTTTGCAACTTGGAAACAATTTACTTCCGTGAATTTAAACATGATGAAAGACAGCCTCCTAAAAAAAAAAACCAACACAGAAAGACAAAAATCTCGTTCTTGCTGGAGCTGGCCTGCACCTTTCAAGTGGTGGTGGTGTTTATATCACAAAACATTTTCTTTTCATGAGTGTACATCCTCTGGAAAATTAAGAGGGAGAGACCAGAACCTTGCCTGCCCTGGCTCCAGCAGGCTCAACGCAGTCTGGGACTGTTTATTCCTTTCCATCCACGGTCATTCTTCCTCACAATGCCACCCCTTCCCCCTGTTTTGTAGGAAGAAGATGATGATGGTCTTCCAAAGAAGAAATGGCCAACAGTAGATGCCTCTTACTATGGTGGACGAGGAGTTGGAGGCATCAAACGGATGGAGGTAATTAAATCGCAGGGCATGAATCAGAACTGATTTGGGGATTGAACTGTGATTCCCCCTGCAATTTACCCAGGAAGATAAGCACAAACTTCTTTAAGCTTTTTTGGTACCTCTGAGCCCAAGTTGATTTTTATATAGGAATATTTGAGAGCCAAACATAGATTCCTGAAGTATGGGATCACCTTTTTCCTGTTCTAAAGCAAGATCCTCCTCCATGCCTGGGATACAGGGGCAGCGTTGCCATACAAAGTACAGGGAGAGGGGTTCAGCTTCTCTGAAAATCTTCCCCACTCTCACATTTCTGATAAATCACACTGAAGGAGAAGTTCAAAGTTTGGGGTGTAGTCTAGCAACAGGCTTCAGAGCCTGTGCACTGCTGCTCACCCAGGGAAACGCAGACAAGGCTCATCCCGGCAGGGATGTGACTGTGCAGCAGGTCCTGCTGTAACCTGTCCTGGCGCCCCGTTCCAGGTGCGCTGGGGAGAAAAGGGCTCCACGGAAGAAGGGGCCAAGCTGGAGAAAGCCAAGAACGCCCGGGTGAAGATGCCGGAGCAGGAGTACGAGTTCCCCGAGCCCCGGAACCTCGCGAGCAACATGCGCAGACCCTCCTCCCCCCGCAAGTGGTACTCGCCCATCAAGGTACGTCCAGGGCTGTGCTGACGGGGGGTTCCAGGAGATCTGTGCTCAGGGTGTTCACACCCAAGGCTAAGATCACAGACCTGAGGCCTCCAGATGCTGCTGGAGGAGCTGTGCCTCAGAGAGTCACCTGATGTGCTGTAGAAAGGAGCCACGTGGAGCAATGGGGATTTCCCACCTGGATGATCAGGTTTTGGGGTTGCTTTGCTTTCTTAGGCCAGAACAGGATCCTGATCTCCTCCGGTGTTGTAGCAGCTTATGTGAAGTGCTTTCAGACTTGACTGCACTCCCAAGGGTCAACACTGCTCATTCCCTGAGATGTAGGGAATCAATAGCACCTTCTTCAGAGATGATTAAGGAACTGGAGCATCTCTCTGATGAGGACAGACTGCAGGAGCTGGGCCTGGTTAGTCTGGAGAAGAGAAGACTGAGAGGGGATCTCATTAGTGCATATAAATATCTCAAAAAGGGTGTCAAGAGGATGGTGTCAGACTTTTCAGTGGTGCCCAGTGACAGGACAAGGAGCAATGGCCATGAACTAAACAAGAAGTTCCATCCCAACATGAGGAGGAAGAACTTCTTTCCACAGAGCCCTGTCAGAGCCTTGGAACAGCTGCCCAGGGAGGGCGTAGAGTCTCCTCTCTGGAGACATTCCAAACCTACCTGGACATCTTGCTGTGTCACCTGCTCCAGGTGACCCTGCCTGGGCAGGGGATGGATGATCTCCAGAGGTCTCTTCCAACCCCAGCAATTCCCTGATTCTGTAATCCTTTCCTTAGAAAGAGGAGGGAAAATAGGAAGCAAATTGCTGCTAAATGTCCCCAGGGAGGGTTATCCTTGGCAGATCAAGGGCTGCAGCACAGCAAATGGATGTGTGCCAGCAGACAGGAGTCACAGTGCTGGGCTTGCTCGGGGCAGCACACTCCCCTCAGCACAAGTACTGGGCTGAATCAGAGCCTCAGAGGTGGAAGGTCAGATTCACCCAGTGCCAGGTCACATCAATGCAGAACTGCACAGCAGTGACCCCAGGAACGGGAGGACTCTCCTTCCCTGCCATGTGTCCCCAGGGCAGGCAGCTGTTCCCCAGCTTGTCTTCACTGACACAAATGGTTGGCAGCGAACAGAACAGAGCAACTGAGAGCTGAGCTGGAGCAAAGCTCCTCCCTGCACATGGGAATGCTGCCTGTGGGGAACAAACCACACAAACAGGTACTGACTGCACCATGCAGGAGTGGTGTGAGGGCACTGCAGTGTCAAAGAGCTGATCTCTTGCTCCCAGGACTAATTCAGCTGTCCTCAGGAAGGAGAGCAGCTTAACAACTGTATCACTGCTCTAATAAAAAGGGGGAAATAATCTCAGGTTTATCTCTTTTAGGAAATGCTGATGCCCTTATCTCTTCATTCTGGGGTGTTTGGAGCACCACTGTAGTTACCAGGCTCAGAAAAGACTGAAAACACCCAATTCATATCCAAGTGCAAACCATCCACCACAAGAACTTGGGTTTGAACAGCTGAGATGCTGGTTTAGGGTCTTAGAAACCCTTTATGGGTAATTGACCTGCAAAGGGGGTGTGTGTAACACACATAAGGAACCTTTCAGTGCATAGAGCTCACCTTAAACTTGATTAGAAAACTTAAGACAGTGGGATGTCCTACCCTGCAGTACAGCTGGGGTTCCCTGCTTTGGATCCTGTTCCTGCTCAGCTCCAGGCAGTTCCCACAAGAATTTGGGCAAGTCACGTGTTTGGGCTTTCCTCAGTCATTGATCGTGCAGCTGGTTCAGATCCAGAGGTGGGAATGGCCAGGATGCACAGGGGAGTCAGCTCATAAGCAGAGCCTTGCAGTGGTGGTGTAATGACTTCAGCATGTGTCCATGAAGATTGTTCATCCCACACTGGGACAGGTTGGAGACAGTCATTTGAGCTCGGGGTGGGGAATGGAGCACACACAGTCCCACAGAGCTGCTCCTTTGTTCCTCAGTGCACTGCATTGTCCTTTTGCATCAGTGCATTTGTAAAACACACCAGGCCCATCTGGGAGATTTCCCCCTGTGTGCTCCTGAAGTGACCTCATTCAGCAGAGAGACACAGTGGGGCTGCTTTTTGCAGCTGAGCTGACAGAAGCACTGATTTTAGCTCCAGGAGCCCTGAATACCTGCTCAGGCAGCTGGAACCCACGTGCGTACAACTACCTGAGCTCATTCACTGAATGCTGGGGCCTTTCCCACAGAAGGTGCTGCTGAGTTTCTCCCCGTTCCCAGTTCAAGCCGTTGAATTACGGGAGACTTTCAGTGAGTTTTCAGGTTTATTCTGCATGATGGGAAGTCAGTTCTGAAAAGAGGAGTCAGATTTGTGGCAGGTCTATGTCCCAGCTGGAAGTTCTCCAAAGTTCAAGAGAGTCTTGGAGGAAAGATTCAATGTATGTAGGGCTCCGGTTCAGTTCTGACTCTGGAACAGCTTTTGCTTCATGACAACAAGGGGGCCTACAAATATTAAGAGTAACTCAAGGGTGATATATATTTTTAATTCCTTTAGAAATATCTCTCTTATCTACCGGTCCAAGTGTATACAGGAAAAGGACAGTTCCAACCCAAGGCCCAATGTCCAAACATCCCAAAACTTAGGGTTGTTCCACATATGGATAGTATTTAGTATTAGTATTTAGCCTGGAAAAGAATTTACCTAAAACTTAATTGGCACCACACCTCTGATTGAGCTGCACCCAAAAGGACAGTGTATGGAGACAGGATAACTGCATCCAGCACTTTCTCCACGTACAATCATGAGCACTCATCAAAACCAGGAAGAACCAGGAATTCCTATGGAGCAGGATCCTGCTATTGCGCTCCCTGTGCTACAAGGAATTGGCAAAACTGGCCAAATTCCTCAGCACTGTTGGCAGAAGCTCTTGTCCTGTGAGCACCTGGAGATGAATTCACATGGCATTATTGAGGGGAGCTCTCACGGAGCCATGGCAGGGGACCTGAGGAGGGAAAACCTGTGAGCTCCCCAGGGCTGGACCCTCACCAGGGCAGCACTGCTGGGCTGGATCCATCTGCCTCTGCTTCGTCCAGCCTGGGTTTAAAGTAACACAGAGGCTTCCACCACTTCTGGGGGGAATATTCACAGACTCCCAGAGCTCACCCGCAGGAAATGGCTCCTGATACTTGAATGTTCCCTCATCCCCATGATCCAAGTGCACTTGGCTCCCCTGGTTAAAGGAGACGTTGAATTTCCACCCCCTCCACCAGGCTGGTGGAAAAACCTCTTTGGGAGTGAGATAAATATGCATGTAACAAGCTGCTTAAAAAATCATTGGTAAAGGAGAAGGGCGATGAATTAAACCTTAGGAACAGCAAAACAAGGTAGCTTGAATCTGACACAGAGCCAGGAAATTCACATTTTAGGGCCAGTCATCTTGCTGGCCACAGGCCTCCTCTTCTCCATGCTGCACAAGTACCAGCCTTTACTTGGAGTGTTCAGCCCTTTGGAGCTTATATGATGGAGTTCTTCTTCCCTCTATTTTTTAATCTTCCCAAAGTGATGTCTATAAGCAGGTAGACAGCTGAGAGTGGATTAGATTCATTTTTGAAATGCTCCAGGGATTTATTTGCTACCAAATGTGGCTACTGATACTTAACAGACAGTGGTTATTGTTATTGTTATCCTGATTTGCTGCTGTGACTCCTTAGCATGGTGCCAACTGGATTATCCCGCTTTTAAAATGTCATTTCAGCTGTTGGAAAAGTCAGTGCAGATAATCCAAGGAGAATGACAAATCTAAAAACTTCTTAAGCAACTCACCAAATCCTCAGTTCATCTGACAGGGAGGGACAGCACAAAACGTGGATGGAAGCGAATCAGAACCAGAGAATTGCTAAGGTTGGAAAGGACCTCTGAGATGATCCAGTCCAACCAAAATGCAGCACCATCACCATGTTCACCTCTGAACCATGTCCTCAAGGGCCACATCCACATGTTTTTTGAACACTTCCAGGGATGGTAACTCCACCACTGCCCAGGGCAGCCTGGGCCAAGGCTAAACAACTCCTTCTGTGAAGAAATTTTTCCCAATGGCCAGTCTAAAACTTCCCCTGGCACAACTTGAGGCCATTTCCTCCCATCCTGTCACTTGTTACCTGGAACAAAAGGCTGACCCCCACCTCACTACAACCTAAGTCTGAAGCAACAAGTGTTGCTCTCAAAAAGAAACCCCAGTGAATCCTCCCTGGAGGCCACTCCAGCCCTTACTGATCCACCCTGGAACGTTCTCCAGCTTTTGTCCCTCCTGTCCCTACCACAAAGCTGACATGGCCTTGCTGGAAGGGGCCCAAGTGCAGCTTGGATTTACAGACAGGTTACAAAACTGCCTCTGACTGACAGCACCAGGTCTCAGAGCACTGTGGCATCAGGAACCAGGGCCAATATGGTGCTGAATTAACCATGAATTCAGAAGAAAATGAGTTCATGTCAAACCAAAGCTTTGTAACTGTGCTCTCCTTCATTTGTCATGTGCCCTGACTGTTTTTTTCTGGCCTTCAGATCTAGTAGGACTCAAGGTTTTATTTGCCTCCAGACCTTTCTTTTTACTCCAAGTGACCTTGTGCTTCAGCTGCAGAGGAGTTCCCAGACACAGGCACAGCCCATCCACTGGAGAGCACAGAAGGGTTTAGATTTCCAAATGGATGCACTGCCATTTCATTTCTTCAACCAACATCATCCTTTCCATATGCACATTCCCTCCCTTCCCCCCAGATGTCTCAGGCAGACCCTGAGGCTCCATTCAGACTCCCAAAGATGGAGCTCTTGGCTTTTCCCAAGAAAGCCTGGTAGGTTCTTGGAAATCAGGACTGCAGAGTAAAAAGGGCTTTTTTTGTTCCGTGGAAAGTTGTCATTTTGCCTCTGGTTTCCTAAAGGAAAAATGGAAGAAAGAGGTACTTAATTCTGAAGTTGTCGGAGTGGACAGGAGATCAAGAGCTTCCACCAGCTCTGCTGTAGGGGAAAAGATGGATTGGGATAGAAGGGATGGCTTCCTTCAAGTCTAAGGGGTTCTGCTGCCCAAATGCAAAAGAATCTGACAGAGAAGTTCCTTGCTTCTTCCTTTGAGAATAACAGACTTTCCTGGCTCTCACCTTGGGAAGTCTTTTCCCAGTATCCTATGGAAACAAGTTCTATGCAGTCATTCTGTGTGTCTGTCTGTCTCCACCCATGTCTCCAACTCCCAAATAAGCTTTGAACCATTGGCTCCGTGCACTGGTTGAGGAATAGAGGTCTCAGAGAGGATTATGGCCCTGATGGTTCCTAGAAAAGGGAAGAGAAAGATTCTCCCCATGAAAGGGAGAGCACACATGGAATGCACTGGGCATTTAAATACCAGGGAACCAGGGTCACTGAGAACCTCCCAAACACCCAGCTCTTGCCTTCACAGGCACTGCATCTCACTGCCCAGACCCAGGCTCTCCACAAAACAAGCTGCCTTGCTCTTAATGAAGCCACTCACTCTTTCCCCACCACCTCTGGAATATCCAGCTCACATTTCCATTTGTTAACCCTGTCCCACAATAGTTACACGAGGCAGTTCTGCTCTCACAAAAGTGTTGTAGTCTTTATTTCAAGGAATCAGGGAGTGATCAGACAGGAGATTCTGGGTCCAGTCAGGGGCCGGTCTTCAGGTTTGATCTGCTCAGCCACAGAAAGTAGTTTTGTACCAAAGGACAACTTTGTACATTCTCAGAATATCCTGCCTCTGTCCCTGCAGGCACAGTAAAGTGCACTGAATGTTACTGGTGGGGGGTTTGCTCATGGTTTAGTATCACAGCACATGGAGCATTTGGAACAATATTTATGGAAACATTAATAAATGCTGTTTGTTCTTAATCCTCTCCAGAAATTTTTAGAAATCTTTGGATATTGTGCACTTAACAGACAGAGGGTCAAGTGGGAAAGTTAATGGCAGTAGAGTTTGATCAGTCAGTCTTGAGCTTGTAACATGTCTGTAGCCTTCAACTGAGCCAGCCAAGGGGCTGCACTCGTGTAAACCCTCCTGCAGGTCTTCCAAGAGCTGAATCCACTGTGACAGTGAAACCCTGGCCTGTTGGAATGGGGATATAGCCGCTCCTTCAGCATCCTTCAGCAGCAGATGTACGTTTCAGAGCAGATGATTTGGTAGATATTTCTACTGCGGCCTCGTTCAGCTCGTTGGGAGAGTAACCACAGGCTTGGTGTGTGGTGTGGCTGCTGAATTCCTGTCAGGGCTGAACGCTCGGCCTGCAGTGCAGGGAGGCAGCACGGGAATGGCAGGGACCACACAAATCAACCCAACTTTCTGTCAGCGAGACATTTCAACACGTTGGGGTTTCAGCACAGCTCGTCTGGGTCTGTGCGTGTGCACACGTTTGGGGAGGGGCTGCTGCGTGTGAGACCACCCAGGAGGGAGCAGCTCCTCAGAACCGCTGTGCTGAGGGACCAGCTGCCTCTGAGCTCATGGGGCTGGAGGGCTTTGAAAGACAGGTGTTATTGCCTGGAAAAGATGCAGCTCTGAGCTGGCACATGGGGTGGGCCGGGGGAGCCGGTGTGGGAGCCGCTGACGTGAGCCCCTTGC
Source organism: Cephalopterus ornatus (assembly GCA_013396775.1). Classification (NCBI taxonomy): domain Eukaryota; kingdom Metazoa; phylum Chordata; class Aves; order Passeriformes; family Cotingidae; genus Cephalopterus; species Cephalopterus ornatus. The sequence continues at coordinate 81,782 of VZRE01014720.1, forward strand.
TGGCTGGCAGGAGGGACTGACTGGCCATCACACAGCACCAAGCTGGGCTCAGCTGCCCTGGCACTGGGGAGGGACAGCTTCTCACTCAGCTCTCCCCAGCAGGTTGTTTTGAGACATAAATCAAAATTATTTCTGACATGTCATGGTGGTTACCCAGAGCTAGAGACAAGCTCTCAGCCAGGGGAGGAGGCATGGCAGTTCAGAAAGGCATCACATGAATTGCCCTGGTTGCTTTCTGCACTGCTTTGGCATTTTGCTAGTGATGCTGGCAGGAGCTGAGTGGGTGTTAGTCTCTCTTTCAGCCCAGGTGGTATCTGAGTCACTTTGGAAAGGTTAGATACATGGATACTGTTGTCTGTCAGGCATCTGAAAGCTCCTTTGCACTTGCAGCAAGTGTCTGTGAGAGAAAACATTGCTCTTCAGCATCATCTGCGGGCACTGGAAATGACTGAGTAAAACCTGTGTGGGACCAAGCTGTGTTGTCCCTGCCCTGCACCGTGCACAGAGCTTAACAAACACCCTGTTTCTTTCGGTTCCAGGGGAAGCTGGACGCTCTCTGGGTCTTGCTGCGGAAAGGATACGACCGCGTGTCCGTGATGCGCCCTCAGCCAGGAGACAAGGTACTGTGCTCGGAACATCTCCTCACAGCAGGGAGAAGTAACATCCCCCTGAAGTTCCTGACTGCCCTGGCACATGGGGCTGAGGGCAGACACTCAGCACAGCTTAGAAACAAACAGTCACCTCTGTCAGCGTTGTGTGTAACTGCGGTTCGTGTGGTTTGGCCGATGCAGGTTGCAGGTATGAGCTGTCCTGGTGCAGGGATAGAAATACCCATCCAAGGGCCCAGCACAGTCCTGCTCCTGGGGCACAGAGCTGCTCTCAACCAGTTACAGCAGGAATTCTGATGGATAGTAACGGATATTCCTGCATATTTTGATAGGACTCAAGGAAACAGCATGAAGCTGTCAGGGCAGGGTCAGGTTGGATCTCAGGACAAGGTTCTTCCCCCCGAGGGTGGCTGGGCACTGACCAGGCTCCCCAGGGTTTGGTCACAGCTCCAAGGCTGCCAGAGCTCCAGGAGGGTTTGGACAATGCCCTCAGGAACAGGGTGTGATTTTGGGGTGTCTGTGCAGGGCCAGGAGTTGGATCAGTGATCCTTGTGGGTCCCTTCCAACTCAGGATATTCTATGGTTCTGTGATTTTCCTTCGTTAAATTCACCTCATGGTGGAAAATGTCAGTTATATGAATGTCTTATGCAGTCGGTTCCACACCTCTGACACAAATCAACAACAGAGCTTGGAGAAGCTTCAGGGATATATTTGTCTCAAAGTGTAAGTAACTGCAACGTTGTGAAGACTTCGAGAAACTCAACTGCACAGGAAACAATTTTTGGGTGGAGAATCACAGGTCTGTAACATTTGGCTCCCTGTAAGGAGTTTTATTGAATGCAGACCCATTGTGAATTAAAAGGTTTAGTATTTTATTCCTTCTGGAGGAAGATATGCTAAAATGCCTTCAGTGATCCTGATTTCTGGGAGAAAAGTTGGTAACACACAGATTGCTGGTGCCTGGCAACTGTCCCTCAGAAATCAGGGTCTGAAGAAAACCTATCATGTGAATCATTTTTTTGACTCAACAAGCTAAAATTATTTGTGTGGCAGATGCCACTTCCATTTATGCTGGGGAGAATCACTGTAAGAGTTACCAGCAATTCCTCTTAGTGCAGCTGCCAGGAGGCTTCATCCCTTTTCGGTGGCATATCCCTTGGACACACCATTCTGTGTCCTGTCAGAACAAGCACCAGCAGGATCAGCCCATACAGGTGTTACATGATCCACCCTCAGAGTAAATTAAGCCCTTTATGACTGAGTTGTGCTATAAAGGATCTCTGACCTGGTACAACATAATTTAGTGTGAAAGAGTAACTGGCTGAAAATGCACCCAGGCTTGGAGCTGCTAAAATACCTGTTTCTCTCCAGCTCCCTCCTGTGTTTGGGCACTCCCCTGTGTAGATGTGAAGCACTTCCAGACCCTTCTGAAAGGGTAGACTGCTCTTAGAACATTTGTTTTCCCTCTATCAGCCTGAGTGTTTGGCTGCTTTGAACAGCCATGTGTTACAGAACATCAACCCCCTCGCTGTTAATCACTTTCAGATTTAAGTGAGCGCTTTGTGTTTATCCCTCTGCAGCAGTGACATAACTCCCAGGTGATGTCACCCCCAACAGCACAGGCAAAACCAGTACGAGAACTCACTGTAAGACACTGCAGTGACTTGCATTAGTTTACACAGCTGAAATGGCAGAATTAGGTCGAGTTTTCCGCTTTCTTATTCAGCAAAAATGTGTGGGTTTTGTTTCCCTACTTCAGATTTAGGCAAAGGGAGAAGCATCCAGCTTTCAAGCACTGGGTTCAGCTGTGCCGTTTCTGAGTCATCTCCCATCTTTCTATAGACATTCCCATCATTTGGATGCTGTTTTAGTCTGTCCTGCTTCACTTTGTAGCTGTAGAAAGTGATTTTACTGGGCATCAGGAAGGTTGGCTTTATAACATTTAGAGGCTTCTGTGCCAGGGACCAGGAATGGATGAGGCAATACTGCTGTAAACTGAACTGCCAGAAACTCAACTGTGCTTTGGGAGCCAAATTAGTCAAAAAGAAGAGCAAAAGGCTGCAAAAATAGTTGCAAAACCTGCACCTCACAGAATAAGGACACTCTCAGCCCTACTGGATCCCTGCCAAACCCCTTCTGTTCCCTGTCCCACTGTTCTAAGAGTGTTCTAAATGCATGTCCAATCTTAGGATACAAAGGCTGCAGGATTCAAGCTGCTTCAAGGCTTGTGGCTTCTCCCAGGTCAGCAAACATCAAATATTATCTCATAAAACACATCACTGCTCTGGTGTGACTGGAAATCCGGGGGGAAGGTCAGTGCTGAACTGATGGGAATGGCAGCATGGAAACATCTGCCAGTGCCGACTGCAGCTGCCAGTGCCCTCAGAGCAGAGTCCTGGGGCAGAGAGAGCAGTCTGCCTTCCCAGCAAGGAAAAAATACCAAGGGAAAGGAGCAATTCCACAGAAAATCCTTTTTGAAATGAAACCTGTGTCTGTAGGACAGTGCTGCAAAAGAAAAGGAGCAAATGTTGCACTGAAATGGTGGGAAATTTCTATCTGTGCAACCAGCTGTGTGGCCAGAATTCCCTGCCCGGGAAGTCAGGGCTGGTGTGGATGGGCTTGGATCCAATCCCTGCCATCAGCTGGGAGACTTTCACCAGAATCACAATGAGAGGGTCTCTGGATTGCATATAAACACAACCCTTCCTCTGCAGGGGATGTCTGATAATGTAAGTTTAGTCCTGTCTCCGTCATTTCCTTCATCCAACACAGGACATAGTTCTTGGAATCTCTCTGGCTTGGAACAGCACTCACAGCCACAGCTTTGCTCTCCAAAGTCAGGAACACTTTTGTGATAGTTGTATGGCCTAGGCACTGGGTTCCTTGGCAGGAACATGCATTTATAGGCCTGGTCAGGTCCCAGGGATGCAGCCAGTGGTGGTGTGTGGGATGGCTGACAGGAACCAGGAGGTGTGTTCTGACACAGGGCTCTGAGATCTGGCATGTCACCTCCTTGGCCTGGCCTGCAGAGTGGGGCCAACAGGATGTATCCAACAGGTTCAGATGTTCTGGTGCAGGAGATGCTGAGGGACAGCATATGGAGGACAGTCACACTCAGGCAGCCCTGCACATGCACACTCAGGCTCCCGGGTGCTCTCCCATCCCTCTGCTTCTGGTGCAGGGTTTGCCAGGGGTAAAGCTGTAAAAGTCACTTTGGCAATGGTGAGCCCAGATAAAAATTCCCGCGTCCTCTCCATGTGATTCCATACAGCTCTGTTGGATCAGGGGCACAACAAGGACAGACTTGGTCCTCACCAGGGTGCCAAACCTTCAGCAGTGTCTGGGCTCTCAGAGGCAGGTTTGGATTTGATCCTGTTCTGCTGGGAAGCACAGCTAAAGGAATGCTCTTCCCAGCCTGGCAGCAAAGGGGCCACCGAAGCTGGTTCTGACAACTCCCAGCCAGCGATGTGTTTGAAAGTGGAGGCACAGATGGTTTGAAACTCAGCGCTGGTGCCCAATGCAGACCCAGCCCTGCTGGTCTCAGAGGACAGGAGCTGCAGCCTTTGGGGTCTTGCTGCACAGGGCAGGGCAGCTCCAGTTTTCCAGCTTTTTCTGCCTGCTCTCCTCTCTCAGGGTGCTGCAGGGACCAGGTCACCCATCACTGCCTTCCCAGCTCCTCTCAGCAACGCTGGGCTCTGGTTTGTCTCCCAGGGCAATTCCAGACTAACCAGCCCCGTTTCAGTCAGACCGTGCGGCCGCTCCAGGGGAACCCCCGGCACAAGCTGAACAAACACCTCAGACTGACTCAGCTCAAACCAGCAGCCCACACTGCCAGTTCTGCACAAGCTGCCAGCCATGGACATGCCCTGGGAATGAGAGAGCCAGGGATTAGCAAGCATCTCCCAGGAACCAGCAGCCTCAAACAGAGCCACCGGATCAAACACCCACCACACGGAGCATTCTCAGGCTGGAGAAATATCCAAACCCTTGCAGGCAAACTTTATGGCTAGTGAAGAGGAGCTTGAAATTTGCAGACAGGAGCCTTTGGCCATATGATATTCCTAAAAGCTACAAGGAGGAGCTGTTTTGATAGCAGTTTGTACCTCCTTCCTTCTCTCCTCTTTCCTGAACAAAGGGAAGCAGATTTCAGACTTCGTATTGTCGAATGGGCTCCTTAATTCACCCACTGATCAAGATAAAAAAGTGAAGCCAGATGAAAAATAACTGAAAGGCATCTCTGTTTGCTTTGGAGCCTGGAAAGGAGTTGGACTGAATCCCAGGGTTACATCATTTTCATATATAAGCAATCCCTTGCTATAATCAGTGGCTGTATTCCCTTCCAGCACATGAGCTGAGCTGCTCAGAAGATTCCTTGCATAGAATGAAACTCGGATTCCACTTCAAACCCCACACTGAGTAATTGTTGCTGTTTATCTGCTGCAGCCCTGTCCAGAGCATGGCACCAGCCTGAGCCCCAGCTCCTGGAAAGCTCCAGCAGCTGGAGAGCCCATCATCACCATCACCCTGCGGGTGCCTGGCAGGAGCAACCATGGGGCAACTCTTGGTCTGCTCTGCAGAAGGCTCTTAACAAGGCACCTTTGATCCCAGAGCGAAAGGAAAAGAGAGGGATGCTCAGGACCCATGTTGAAGTGCACCCAGAAAGGTTGAGATGCAGAAAAAGGTGGTGAAATTCTGGTTTTTTGGAGACAGACCTGGGGACAGATGGTCTGAGGTTACCAACAGACACAGATGGTTCCAATAAGGCAAGGAAGTGAGAGTCACATGGGATTCCTGTGGGCTTCTCACATTTTCGAGAGACTAGGTTTGCATTCTTGTCAGCATTAATGAGGTTATTTTTATATTGGAAACATCATCAGATGGGGTGATGTAAAAATATATACATTTTTTAGAGATCTTTATCATTTTTACAATGGAGCACAAGGAATGCTTACTTGTTCAAATTGCTCACAGGACCCAGACAATTCTTGTCTCTTTGAAGTGTCAGTTGCATTTCCTTGTTAAACATTGTTCTGTCAGGAATTTTTGGGATTATTAAAATGTGTTTCAAGCTCAGACTTGGCCAGGAGCTCTTCAGTCAGGGAGCAAATTATATTTTAATTTGTTATTGAATTAATTGCATTTTCATTTTGTGTTTGTATAGATAAATAGAGATACAGAAGGGCATGAATATGGAGAAACAGTATAACAAGCCCATGTGTAATTATGTGTGAAGATATATCCTACCTAAATTAATGAAAGTTCAGGGAGAGGGGCTTTTTGCAGACCTAGGATGGTTGGAATCACAGAAAATGGATACTGTGTTGGATTCAGTGACAGGACTCTGGTACAGTTTGGGGTGAGTTGTGATGAGAGAGTGAGGCCACAAAACACATGAAAATGTGCCCATTAAAGTAATCACAATTGGTTTTTTACTGGGAAAGGAAGAATGTGTGTGCACGTGCTGACAGAAAAATTGGTCTTAATATAAACGGAACAGTCCAAGTAAGAAATAAGACACATTTACAGCCAAATTGTGTGAACCTTCACTGCAGAAAAGCACTGTGGAGATGGATAGATCTGTTAATTGCATCCTGCTGCTGTAATTCCAGATCTGAGAGGTCCAAAAGAGCTGGAGGTTTGTGGACAGTGGGAAGAGCTGAGCTTTAGGTGCTAAACTGGGAGTCAAAGCCTGGAGTCGCTCCAGACTCTGCCACTGACACACAGGGTGACTTTGACCAAGCTACTTAATCACCTTCCATATCTCAGAGGCTTTTCCTGTCCTCTAAATGCAGCTAATCCCGGGGGTTTTCTTTCCCAAAGCATTTGTGAAAGTGAAGGCTGGGTCTCGGCAGTGAGCGTAAGGGATTAGCAGCAGCCAGGGCCAGCTGTGTTTGCAGGGATGTGGGGGGGTTTGCACCTTGTGGGTTCACGTGGCTGCCACGTGGTAATGGTGATGGTAATGGTGCAGAGGTTCAGGGTCTGGAGGTCCAGGTCTGTACATTTTAGACACGAATCACTTTGCCAGTTCTGTCCCCATGGCACCTTTGTCACCTGTGCCTGGAGCTGAGCTGTTCCAGCAGACCATGATTCCTGGGACAGCCCTTTGAGCATCCCCAGCTGAGTGGGTGACCATTATTGTGTCTAAAATATGCAGAGGATAGAAGAAAACAGCCCGAATCATTGCCACGTGACAGTAAAATTTCCTTCTTCTCTGTCCCTTTTTATTTTTTTTAATAACCTTCAATCTGCTGCATAATTGGGCATTTAACAGAGGAGATCAGCACTGGCTGCTGCACCATCTGAGGAATGTGAATGATTCTTTATTTCTGGCAAATTCAAACTCCCAGAAACCCAAGTCTCCTTTCCCTGACTTTCCCTGTCTGGTGCAGAATGCTGTGTACTTGCAAAGACCAAGCTGGGAAATAACTCGTCTCTCACTTCCCACTCAGTGCTGAAATGGAAGGAAATGAAATCTGGCCTGAAAAGATTGGGACAGTGCTGCCACATAGCCTGGGACCTTGCTTGTTCGTTGTAGTGGTGTAACCATGTGCTCCAGCCATCAGCTTAAACCAAACCCATCGTGGCAGGGGCTGTCCAGGTGTAAAATCAAACCAGAACCTCGGCCTCGTCCGAGGAAAGGGGCAGGAGCAAGTACAGGGAATTACGGTGAGAAACACTGGGACAATGTGCTGGTACTAATTCTTGTGAACACTAAACAGGGGATCTACGAGACCAGCTGGAAAATTCTGTTAATGTAGTTCAAATCCTCCTCTAACCACAAGGAACAGCTTTTCTTGCTAGTTCATTCTCCCTCAGCGCAGTTTCCATGCAGCTTCCAAAGAAGAAATTAGGAAGAAATTCCTCCCTGTGAGTGTGGGGAGGGGCTGGGATGGAATTCCCAGAGAAGCTGTGGCTGCCCCATCCCTGGAAGTGTCCAAGGCCCGGTTGGAGCAACCTGGGCTAGTGGAAGGTGTCCCTGCCCATGGCAGGGGGTGGCACTGGATGGGCTTTAAAGTTCCTTCCAAGCCAGCCCATTCCATGGCTCCATGAAGCAGCAGTGTGGAGTTCCAGCCAAAACTGAACTATGTGTGTGTTTATGTGAGTTAGAGCCCCAAGCAGGCACTGCCTCTGGAGATTGGGCTGCAGGAGGGGGAGTGCCAAACCCTGCAGGGTCAGAGTAATGCTGCTCTGGACCCGTGGGAGAGGGGATTAGACCTTCAGGGGTGTCTAACTGGGCAAAACTTGCAGGATACATATTTTTGTTTGTCAGAGGACAGAAGTCTTAGTGAAAGCACACAGATGGTGGGGGGGTTTCTCCATCTAACTCAGTGCCGCCTCCCCTCTTGATACAAAGGCAGGTGCTTGTGTTTCCACTCTGGTTCCTCTTCCCCTCCCACACCCTCCTTAGCCCCAAGCACTTTGCTCCTCTGAGAATCTGTATAAAACAGGGTTTGTCCAGATTTTAGTGCAGCGCTGAAACTGTCACAAGGGGTTTTACAAGCTGAGCTTTACTGCAAAGGATGATTTGAATTGAGGCAAGAAATCAGCTTGTGTAATGTTGACTTGAGGTTTCCAGAGCAGTGAGGGCTGGGCAGGCTCTGCTCAGGGGATATTCCTGTGTGGGGCTCATGGAAAGGGCAGCCTTTGGTGTAATGAGCTGAGAAAGAAGAGGGGTTCCTCATTTGTTTTAAAGAGCAAAACAAGCCAATGGAACACCCTCGTTCAGACTTTCCTCTGCATGGAGTGAGTAGTTCTGCAGCTGTGGGTAAATGAAATAACTGTTGGAGTAAAACCCTTCCTGGAGGTAATTCTGTGCTGTGGGGGTGGAATTGCACGACCCAGGAGACCAGATGCAGAAAAGTGTCCAGGTGTGTAAATTCTCACAGAAAACACTGCAATAGGTGTGTATGTTCTCTTAGAATTCAGAGAGTTGCAGAGAGAATCACCCTGTGACAGATGTCCAGGAATCCCGTCCCTCCCGTGCCTGTTTGTTGCTGAGTGAATGTTGATGCTGCATTTGTGTTGTGTTTCCCTCCTGCAGCTTCCAGCAGTGGGCTGGACTTGCTCTCCTTATCCTTATGGGACGGCTGGGTAGTTGTTTCCTGTGGGATTGCAATGAATTCCTGAAAATAAGCAGCAGCCCCAGCTGAAAAACTTGGACTGTGACTGGGTCCATCTGCTCTGAGAAGTTGTGAGGGGAACCCTGGGTCTTACATCAGCAACCAGGGGCCCTCAGGGACTTGCCAGGCACACAAACCCCCCCACAAACTGAGGCACCAGCAGCAGATGCTTTACCTGTAATCCAAGGCATGACTTAAACTAGAGCTTAGTTCAATCCGTGGCTTTCTCTAGTCAGACGCCCATCCTGGGTGTGAAAGCCAGAAGTACCTGTAGGACCCTGGGCAAATATCCTGCATCAAGTGTGAAAAGGGCAAACAGTGTCAGACCGTTGGGATGGAAGTTGTGAAGACAAAGGCACAGTGGATCCAGGATGGGACAGTGGCTCACACCATGTCAGCGTGTCACAGGCTGAAGCATCATGTTGGTAGTGTGGGAGCTGCATCTCCCTGGCCAGCCATCCCTGGTGTTCCACATCTGTAAATCCTGGGACCTGCAGAGCCCCCTGATCCCACGTGGGTCATACACGGACACATGCGAAACTTGTAAGTGGCATTTTGGAAGAGCCGTGAAGAGACACAGCAGTGCATGGCAGGGCAGCTCCAGCTGGCCTTGTGCTGCTCGCTGGAGCTCTGCTGTGCTCCGTGGGCTTCAGCTCTCCCTCCCTCCCTCCCTCCCAGCTCTGCTGTCACTGCTGTGAGAGACCTTCAGGGACCTGCTGTGGGTGCCTGAGGCAGGGGATGTGCAGAGCCCAGTCTATCTCAGAGGGGAGTGGAGCAGTGCCAGTGAGGAACCCCCCATCCTGTGTGTCCCTGCCAGCAGAAGGCACCCACACCTGGTACATCAGGGCCCACATCCCACCAGTGACTCACAGGCCGTGGGGAGCTCAGAGCCCTCTGATTTCGGTGTTACACCAATGATTAGTCACCACCAGGGACTTGCAGCAAACTCAGCCCTTCACAGGCTCAGCAGGAGCTGTGAAGCCCGTTAAGTACTGCTGGCACACAGGAATTCCGGTTTAACTCGTGGCTGAATTGTTAGAGCTGTATGAAAAAATACAGAAGGAATGTAGCAGGTAGCCTGGGCCTGGGCTTGGAGCACACAGATCCAATGAAAACATCCCCAAAGCTGTAACTGTTTGTTCATAATTGGATACTGAGGAGCAAATTCTGCCACACAAACCTCCAGTGAGTTCACTGAAAGGCATGAAATGTGTTTTATTAGAGAGTGGCCCCAGTGAGGGGTGCTGTGAGGATGGCCAGGTATTGCTGATTAACAGGGAACATCACAGAGTACATGAGCAAAATCTGTCATCCTGGAAACTCCCCTGGGTCCTCCCTTATTCTGGGTTAGGACCCTGTTTTAGAGGTGAGGAAATTCAGATAAAAAGTGATTGCCTGATTTCAGTGTCATGAATAGAAACCTCCTCCCGAAACGAAGAACAGAAACCAGGAGATGCAGTTTCAAATCCCTCTGCTTTGAACTCCAGACGTGGTCCCTTTTCAGACTGAGAACAAAACCAGCCGTGCAGACCCCCGAGTCACCCCACACCCCTGTGCTTTGCCATGTTACTACTTGCCTGGTGATTCTTCCCCCCGCAGACTCAAAGCCACACAGGCACTGACAGGGAGCTGCTGTTTAACCCATCGTTACGCCCCAGCTCACGGATTTGTGGCGACGGGCTGCGGAGCCTGAGAACCAAACCTTACCCTTTCCACACACACTATGTGGTGTGGTTTTCCACTAACAGCCATGGAAAAGTTAACCTAAACATTAGCTCTTTTTCCTGGAACTAACAGCTCCAAAGCCAAAAGCCTGGAGATCTGCTCATCAGGCTGTTCGGGGCTGGGAGAACAAAGCCAAGCTGGCCCTTGAGCTGGACACCCTCTTCCTGAGGCAGGGAGAACCCAGCTCCTAAAGGGAGCATCCCAGTCAAACCTTGATCCAGGGCAAAACTTACCCCAGACAGAACCACGGAGTTATGCCTTTAGGACTGATGTCAGGATCCAAGGCAAATTCAGCAAGCAGGGGTTGCCGGAATGGGAATTATTTCTCGCTAAGCTCTTGTAGGACAGTCTTCATTGGACAGTAGTTCCCATTTCTTTAGCGCTGCACAGGGTCAGTGTCCTGAGTCATGTAATGTGAAAACAGCCATCAAGTTGTGTTCATCTCACGTTCACATCGTGGAAGATCCTGTCCTGAGTCATGCCCTGTCTTCTTTGCCCAAAGATAAGTTTCAGCCAGAAGGATCCTCCTCAGATCACTGATTTCTGGAGGCTGCAAGGCTCTCTCTCCAGAGGGATGTTTACCACTGCCCTCAATGAGTTGTTCAAGTTATTGCTGCCAAAAGAATGTGTTTCCCTTTTCATTTGAGTTTTTCTCTCTTTTCCTCATACTCAGTAGGTTTTGTTATTCAACCCCCACAAGAAAGGTCAGAGCCTGGTGTGAGGTGTGTCTTTGATGTGTCACCCAGCCTTTCTCCAAGACCAGCTCCCTCTTTCCAGAAAGACAATGGGAAGAATGACCAGATCTTCCTGGAAATGACACCATCCCACAGCACAAATGAGCCAAACCCAGCTCCTGCAGAAGCAATCAGGCCTGTTGCTGATATGCACATGCCCGCTCATCTCTGGGAGCCACACTCCTGAACTCTGGCTCGGGCCAGACGTGGAGACTATTAAGCTCATTCCCACGCTCAAATTTGGCTGTATCATCTTGTTTCGCTTTTTTTGGAGGAGTTTGCTCTGATTGCTTCCTTTCCATTAGGTTCCCCAGCTGGTCCAGTCCTGCAGAGTGTGGTCAGAGATACCAAGCCCCAGCTGGCAGGGCAGTGGGTGTTTTCAGGGTTGTGCCAGGTCTAGAGAGCTGGGCACAGATGGGCACAGATGGAGTGATGGGCACAGATTGAGTCAAATCAGGAGCAGGGTTTCAACAGGAGGTTGAATTGGCAGAACCACTGTGGGCCCTCAGATGCACGGTGGATGTACACAGGTGGCTTTAGTCAGTGTGACTGAACTGGTGCTCTAAATAAGCTCTTCATTATTTCAAATTCTTTACTGTGTTTGGTTTCCTGTATTCTTCAACAAGTGTAGCATTTGGGTTGGGATCCTTATACAGGATCATATAAACACAGATATGAACCATTGCTTTAACACCTGAATAGACCAAACCATATCAAGGCATCAAGGAAAGTGGGGTTTCTGCTGCTTTTTTCCTGCTGAATTCAGGCAGGATGCTTGTCTGCAGTGTGGGGAACTGCCTCTGGTACAACTGCAGTTCAGTGGCCATGTGTGAGGTTACTCTGCACTACTTTTTGTAAGTTTATCTTTCTCATTTGGGGTAAATCCCCAAACGTCCTCACTGATTTCAGCAGAAAACACCATTCTGTACCTCTCTGTTGCTGGGAGTTAGAAAGTCAAATCTAGCATGGCTACACCCAACAGAAAACTCTGCTTTTCTACTACTGGGACCCAAGAGGAAACTCCGGATCCTGCTCCAAATGTTCTCTCACTGCAGTGCTTTTCACAGACTCTTTTAAGATAAACGAGAACACCCACAGTTTTCAGTGCTGCCTCTGCAATAAGAGACCAGGTTATTATAACCTCTTTGAGATGATGACCTTATCAGTGGAAGTCTTCCTCTTAATTTAGGAGAAAATATCTCAAGTCTCCAATTTATTATTTATGGAGTGGGCAAGGTGGCAGGAATACCTTGGGAAAGGCAGGTTTTATGAGCAAGGCTGAGCTCTGGGCTCTGGCTTTAGTAATGAGATGCAGATGGGCCTGGTTTTGTTGCAGTGATGTTTTGTCACGAAATGAGACAGTTTTAATGGTTGGTTGGTGACTCAGAGACCCAAAGGTAGCCAGGGAATGAGCCTCTTGCTGCGGGAGGCATCAATTCCTGGCAGTGCCAGGTACACTCCACACAGGCTGAGCTCACCAAGGGGCTGCCTAACAAAGCCCAGGAGCGAGTTAACAGTTTCCTAAAACTGTTTCCAGCCCCCCTCGTGTGATTTAAAAGGCAGCAGGCTTCCAGCTCAGGTTTATTTCAAGCTCACAGAACCCTACCATGTCATAGAAGCTGCCTGGGAATCTGGGGTTGCCTTGGCAGGGGTTTGGAGCAGCAAAACCACCTGGAGACCCCCGAGCTCCCCCACCAGTGCTGATCCCAAACGACAGAATGTTGGGGGAGGCAGATATGGATTATACTCTGGGTTATTCTCACCCTGGTCTTTCCCCGGTATCACCTTTGTCCAGGCACAAAGGGACGCATTTTGGGCGAGAGGTTTGCAAAGTCTCCTGGGCAAGGACCCCTTTCCCAGGAGACGATCCACTCCATGTTGGCTCTGGGCAGTTTTTTCCCTGGAGCCACAGGAGAGGAGCATGAGCTACCTGTGCTGGTTGGCTCTGCAGACAGGACAGACAGACAGACAGACAGACAGACAGTCCCTGCCTCCCCTCCCCGTGGGCTCAGACCCTCTGTGACTCCCCGCTCCATTCCTCCTCCTCTCCCCACTCATCACCTCACACATCTGGGGGAGTTTCACGCCTGGACCGGGTTCAAACCATCCCTGGGATCCCTGGGAGGGGGATTTGCCTCTGAAAACTGAGCGTTAGTTTCTGACATCATGGATGTGCCTTGCCCTTGTAGTAGCTGCAGTTTGGCAAATCACGTCTTTGCAGGCACTAGTGTAACTCTCACAATTATTTAATATATTTAATGGTTGCCTGTTACTTGTTTGCCCAGTATATCCTCAAGTTTTTGTGCAAGCTCGAGTCAGAATCAGGTATCAAATCACAAGCTGATTATTAAATTTCCTTTCTCTCTCTCTCTCTTTTTTCCTTCTTCTCTTTCTCTTCTCTTTATTCTGTATTTCTTTTTATTTCTCTCTCCTCCTTTTCATAACAATATTGTTTATGGAAAGTCTGAATTACTAATGACCCATACAACACAACATTAAGGATCATATCTTTTCCAGGGCCTCTCTTTAAACCGGGCAAAAGAAGCCAGTCCCAGTATTTTATGGTCTTAAAATGTTGATATTTTTCCAGGTATTAATTCCAGCTTGATAGGAAACAAAAAAAACCCCAGAAACATTTTTCAACTTTGCTTCAGAAAAATGTGCTCTGTGTTTCTCTGTCAAAGAAAGATCTCCTGAGTCCCGTGGAGGGCATCTCCCAGCTCTGGGACCCACTTCCCTTTCCTAAATTCCCTATTTGCTGTGCCATGTTCCTGAACAGCTGGAACCATGGAGAGCCGGGCTGGAATGGAACAAAGGAAAAAGCTTCATCCTGGTTTGAGCCCTGCTGGGATGGGGGCCAGAGGGCTGGCTGGTCAGGGAGAAAAGAAATCCTGCAGCATCCCAGGAGAAGGGTCCATCCTTGCCAAGGCTGGATCCAGGACACTGAGTCCTGGGCAGTGTCTGTGCAGGTCCCAGTGTGGTGCTCTAAGTGACAGTCCATCTCCCTGATAGTTTGCAGACTCAGTCAAAAGCAGAAAGAGAGGCAGGAGGTGTGGGAATTGTCTTGGACAAGGCCGTGGAGTTCCTAGGAAATGCCACAGCTTGACTGAGGCATCTGCTGCTCCGAGCACCTCTGCCTCCAGATCCCTGTCAGGCACAAACGCTCCTGACCAGCGACCAGCACCCCGAGCCACAGCGTCTGCAGGCTCATGTCCCCAGAGCCCCACGTCCCACCCTGCCCTTCCAGCCCTGGCAGTGCTCCTCAGCCAGCCGGATGGGAAGGACAAAAGGAAAGGCTTGGATCAAGTGTGGAACCCTACGGCACTCACAGGAGAGGGGCCGTGATCAGAGGAGACACAGGAGACAGAGGAGAGGCAGCCCCCATGGTCCAGTGTCCACGGTCACACACAGCAGAGTGTCCGTGGTCACACACGGCCCCCACAGCTATGGGGGACAGCCCACACAGTCCCATTTCCCGGTGTCTATGGCACTGCTCCCTGCCTCCAGCCCTAACGCAGCTGTTGGAAGTGGAAGAGCGAAGCCACTCAGAGCAGAATTGATTGTTCCTGAGCTGCTCTCTAGAAAAACAACAGAAAATGTGAGACCGAACTGCCCTTGCGGATTTTGCTGACTCTACTAAATTTTAGATCTAATAATGTCTCCATGTTGCTTCAATTGTCTCTTCTGAGGCACAGCTGTGACTCTCCCCCCTGAAGGGTTGTGGCTGCACAAAAAATAAAACTCAGCCAAGGCATTGGATGCAGAAGATGGAGATCCAGGATGTATGAACATAGAGAACAGGCTGGGTATTAAAAGGCTGCTGTCTCCCTGCTAGAAGGGCTCAGAATTGGCTCCTCATTCTCAAAGCTCTGGTATAACCTGGTTAAGGAGTTTTTTCTCCTGGGATTAAAGGTGACTTTCTGTTGAAGGATGCAAAGTAGCATTCAGTGGAAATGGGTTCATTTCCTGCCTCCTGGATATTCTGACACTATCTTCCACATCCACTCCATCGAAATTTGGACACCTAAAGGAGGTGATGAACCTTGGTGGGGATCCAAGAGGGGCTGCTAACTGGTGGTCACTGAGACCCTCATAAAATCACAGCTATGGGAAGCTCCCTGTGAGCCTGTGATCCCTGTGGTCCCTGTCCCACTGATTGTAGAGAGATTCTCTTACCTGTAGTACACTGGTTTTGCATCCAGACCTCAAGGCTGAACAAGGCATTTGGGCCCCTTTATTTAGAGGATCTGTTAGTGCCGCATCAAATTCTATTGTCTGTGGGATGAACAGAACTCTGCTGGCAATGGGGAGCCCTGGAAAACCCTGGGTGGGTGGGTGGGTAGGTGATGAGCCAACCAACCTGCTCTTCATCCAGACCATTCTCCAGATCAAACAGTGCTGACTGGAGCAGGTCAGGGATGCTGATGGTTTATTTTCCTCCTGGCAAAGCCTAGCTGTGAGTCAGGTCCCCCTTTGGGTAAGTGCAGGTGGGAAAACATGCCTGGACACATGTTTCAGAGAGATCTGAGTCCTTGAGAGCTTGAGGGTTAAACTGTTTGTCTCACACTCTTGCTGGCACAACCTCTGCACTTTTGTTATCATATTGCCAGATACAAGGGGGTTAACATCCAGCTCTTTGGTTAAAGGAACTCTCTCCCTCCTGGACCTGCTTTGCATTTGTACCCAGGGCAGCAGTAAAACATTTTCTGCCCCTCGTGCAAGGGCACAGTAATTTGTTTCCTGGACATCCCCTTGTCATTCAGTCTGACAGTTCTCCTCCCCGAGGAGGTGTTGGCTTCCCCATCTCCTCTGAGGCAGTGGAGCTGCCAAAGTCCATCTCAGTCCATCTGGACTGCAAAGTTCTCTCTGGCACTCTCCCCCATCTGGGTGAGAGGAATGTCAAGCAATGAAACACAAGAGCTCCCTCGGTCTGGCAGTTCCCGTGAAGGGAGCGGGGAGCCTGTACTGTGTCCCTGCCCTCCACACGTGCTGGATGCCCTGCAGATCCCACTGCACAGGAGGAGAATGTGTTGCCAGACAGGTCACTGTCAGTTCAGGGCAGCAGAACTGAGCTGGGAGCGAGGCAAATGGGAGGAGACAGGGAATGGCATGTGGGAGCTGAGGGGAAAAGCATATCCATCCTATGTTAGGGAGAGAAGGTTTGAACTCTGCAGTGAGACCAGCATAAAGCACAGGGCAGTGGGGCAGAGGGAGGTGATGCTCCGTGCTGAGATTTTAAGTAAATGCTTTGGGACAGGCCTGCTGAGTGAGGGAGAATCTGAACCTGAGATAACTGGGTCAGGTCTGGCTCTGATGTCTGTGCCCCTGTGCTGTCTCTGCTCTGCATCTGAGCAGCTTGTGCCCAGGCTCCAGCCCAGCTGCTCGCCCAGACCAGCATTGCACAGGCCCGTGTTTGAGCGGTTAGCAAGGACACGGGAGAATTAATCCCATCTGAAAAAAGAGCTCTGGCATTGCAGAGCAACCCTGTTCCTGGAGAAGGAGTCGTCTCTGGTCATGGATGTCAGCAGTAGCTCGTGAGCAGGGGCTCCCTGGGTTGTAGCTGACTGCAAGGACTGATGCAAACACCGTGCAGGTACAGCTGGCGTGGCTTGGGAGCCTGTTTTGTCTGTCCCAGCTCCTTCTCACCAATAGCAAATCAAGTCTTTGCCAGTGCCCAGGATGCACAGGATGTGCTCCTTTACCCTTCTGAACCGTGCCTTGAGCACAAGATGGCTTGTAGTCCTCAAGCCCTGCCCCAGCCCCAAACTCAAAGATTTCTGAGCCTTTCTGCATCCTCCTGAATGCTCTCAGGGTGGTGCTCAGTCCCATTTGGACCAGCAGCTCCATAACCTCACTCCCAGAGCATCCAGACAGAGCATCTCTCCCTACAAAAACAACTGCAACTTTTTGTTCTCTGGCCACGATTTCTGACTTCTGCTGCTTTTTGTTCGGGTTTATTTTATTCTCATCATACATAAAGAAAACAAAACTAGTGCAAAAAATGGTCTGAAACGACTAAAGTTGCGTGGCAGGAGATGTGGCACTGGAACAAGGAAAACATTCTCATGAGGGGTTTTTTCTGAGTAGAACTGGTTAATGTCAGGTTCAGACTTTGCCTCACTCAGCAGGCCCGTCCCACAGTATTTACTTAAAATCTCAGCAAAGTGCATTAGAACAATGTTAAAGCAGAGATAGGAGCCCAGGGAGAGCAAAGGGGACCGGGGGTGCTCTGGGATGGGGCAGGGAGTGCTCACTGCAGGCTGTGCTCTGCCTTGTTTTGGGCAGCACTGGAGATGAAGGATGTGTGGAGGGTTCCTGCTCCCTCTGGCACTTCATTTTGTGCTGGCATTCTGTCCTGTGCAAGGGCTGGAGAACATGCCCCCCTGCACAGGCATCAGAGGTAGCTCAGAGTGGGGGCCGTGGTCTCCCTTTCCCCTCCTCGGTGTTGTGCTGTCAGGACAAGCCTGACAAGGCTGAGCCTCGATGCTCAGGGAGGGGCATTACCACGGGAGTGTTCCTGGCCATCACAGGGGCTCTGCTCTGCCCCCAGCCCCATTCCTCAAGGAGAGCCTGGGTTGGAGCCAGAGGTTGTTCCTGCAGCCCGAAATGCAGGGATGAGCCCGGCCAGGGGTGGTGAAGACACCTCGAACTCGGTGCAGTTCAAGGCACTGTGAGATCTCTGTTTCCCTTCAAGGACCTTTGCTTGCCCCGGCCGGGCTGAGCTCCGCTGGGGCTGCTCCTCCAGCCTCAGTGCTCGGCTCTTCCCTCTGCTGAACCAGGGCTCAGGCAGATGTTTCTCCACATCCACAGAGCACAGATCCCACTGGCAGAGCTCCTGGAGAGGAGCTGCTGTCTGTGCACCCCTGTGTCAGCCCCTTCCACACCAGCCCCCCTCAGCCCTGTCACAGCCTCCCATCACCCTTTCTCCCAGCATCTCCCTTGTTCGCTTTGGGCCCTTCCTGCAGAGCATTTGTCCGTAGGCTGGGAGGAGATTCAGGGCTGGAGAGAGGATTTAAATGATTGATGTTGTTACCCCAACAAATCTACTCCAGCCTGCGGGGGCTCAGGGCTCCATTTGGCATTTTTTCACCAGGAAAAACATTTACTTTGGGAGAGGAAAGAGGAAAACAGAAAATAAGCCCATGTTCACAAGTCCAAAAAATAAAGAATGGACTCAGAAATCCTCTGGTGCCTTTTAGGATGATTTCATATCTAAAGGAATGAATCCATAATACGATAGTGCTGATTCTGACATTCGAGTATTTACAGTGGGATCTTTTGCAGGTGGAACTTTGGAGAAAAAAAAAAAAGAAAAAAAAAACAGCTCAGAGGGCAAAGGTTTTGTTTAAAAATGTACAACAAACTGTAGCTTAGCACCAAAGAGTGAGAAAAGCAGTTTATTGGCTTCTCACAAGCACTTGAGTATCAAGAGATCCCGATGAGGAATGGATGCATTTCAGGAAAAATTCTGAGCAAGAAACTGTCTTTGTTAAATGAACCTTCCCTTCCAGAGAAGCTGTGGCTGGTAGAAAGGGACACAAAAGCCAAGTGTTTGAAGGAGAGAGAGACTCCAAAGGGGCAAAGCCCAGATTTTGTGCTGTTGGAAGTTAAAGGCTGAAGTGTGGGAAGAAGCATCTGTGGATGCAGGGACAGACCATGGGCTGTGCCCAGACTCCAGTGCCGGCTCTGAAACACAGGAATGGGGGACAAGGACAAGGGGGAATGGCATTAAGCTGATGGAGGGTAGGTTTATATTGGATATTAAGGCAAACTTCTTTACCCAGAGGGTGGGGAGGTCCTGGCACAGGTTGGCCAGAGAAGCTGTGGCTGCCCCATCCCTGGAAGTGGTCCGAGGCCAGGTTGGACAGGGCTTGGAGCAACCTGGGATGGTGGAAAGTGTCCCTGCCCATGGCAGGGGGTGGGACAGGATGGGGTTTAAGGTCCCTTCCAATTCAGACCATTCCGTGATTCTGTGGTAAAGCCTCTTGCAGTGTCAGCAGGACCTGGAGTGCCCAGTGCTCTGCTGGGAACATCCTGGAGCTGGAGAACAGTGGGGGAGGATTTTATCCTCCTCCACAGCCAAAGCTGCTGTTGGGGTTTCCCCTCTCGGTTGCTCAGCACAGGAATTGCTCTCCCAGCCCACGGGTGAGGGAGTGAGGGGCAGGGGCCGTGCCCAGAGCACTGGCCCTGGGGACACATTTGGGCACAGCCTGGAGGTGGCTCAGCTGGGGTCTGTTGCCTCAGTTAGTAACTGGGGTGTGCTACCTCAGTTGGTAACTGGGATGTGATGTGTTACCTTGGTTGGCAACTGGGATGTGTTACCTCGGTTGGTAACCGCGGTGTGTTACCTCGGTTGGTAACTGGGATGTGATGTCCCAGTTGGTAACTGGGATGTGATATCTCAGTTGGTAACTGGGATGTGATATCTCAGTTGGTAACTGGGATGTGATATCTCAGTTGGTAACTGGGATGTGATGTCTCAGTTGGCAACTGGGATGTGTTACCTCGGTTGGTAACCGGGATGTGTTACCTCGGTTGGTAACTGGGATGTGATGTCCCAGTTGGTAACTGGGATGTGATGTCCCAGTTGGTAACTGGGATGTGATATCTCAGTTGGTAACTGGGATGTGATATCTCAGTTGGTAACTGGGATGTGATATCTCAGTTGGTAACTGGGATGTGATGTCTCAGTTGGCAACTGGGATGTGTTACCTCGGTTGGTAACTGGGATGTGATGTCTCAGTTGGTAACTGGGGTGTATTACCTCAGTTGGTAACTGGGGTATGTTACCTTGGTTGGTAACTGGGGTGTGTTAGCTCAGTTGGTAACTGGGATGTGATGTCTCGGTAACTGGGATGTGATGTCTCAGTTGGTAACTGGGATGTGTTACCTCAGTTGGTAACTGGG
>VZRE01014720.1:108502-143989 GCA_013396775.1 Cephalopterus ornatus
GAAAACATTGAGGACAGTCCAACCCAGAGCTTCCTCTCTTTGTTGTAGTTGCTGGAGAGTGCAATGCACTTTTTTGAAGAAACAGCTATAAAATAACTTGTAAAAATAACACAAACTACAAAATAAATAATGTTGGACTCAGTGTGACACAGGCAGTGAAAGTCTGTAGCACGTTGCCAGAGCAAACTTTAGATTATTTATATGTTTTTAATACTGAAACGCTTGGAAGGGTCCTTCCTGCTAACGGGGGAAGGGAAAATATCTTGGAAGGGCCCAGAGCACCAGGGAAGGTGTTTTCTTGTGCCCCAGGGTCAGAGCAGATGTCCCCAAAGCGGGGTGTCCCTGGTGGGGAAGCACTGTCCCCTCCACCCCGGCTCACGGGGATGCGCAGCCCAAACAGGGCTTTTTCCAGTTCTCCACAGGCATTAAACTGTGGGGCCTTTTCCAGAGCCGGAGGAATTAATGGGGATGGAGAATCTATAGCGTGCAAAAATACCACAGGGAGTGGAAAACTGAGCTTAGCAATGAGGTAACTTTTACTCGCAAGAAAGCCGGGATTTCGATATTCCACGTTCCATTCCCATTTCAAATCCTTCCTGGCACCTCCTCGGGGTGTGTGTCTTCAGCTGCTTCCACAAGATGCTTTGTGCTTCTCTCTGCTTGCCTGTTTGTAATCCAGGGCTCACTGGGGACGGCTGGGAATGGGGAATGGGGGTGTGGGGATCCTTCCTCGAGGTATTTCTTACCCAGTGGAAAGTCTCTGGGAAAGTAAAAGCCAGGCAGGAACAGGGAATGTCTGCATTCCTTCAACCTGTTCTTGGTCACGGGTGACTTGAGAAACAGGAGCACCTCCGGCCTCAGGAAGGTTTGTCTGCCCCTCAGAATTCCCGTGTAACATCCCATCCTGCCACTGCTGTGACCCGTGTGGGCAAACCCGGAGCAGTTTCAGAGACGAGCTGGGAAAAATATCCTCTGGGAAAATGAGATTTTTTTTAATTTTTTTTTTTTTTCCTGATCTTGGCTCTGCAGTGCCTGAGTTGAGACAAAATGAAAATTTCTGTACATTGCCCAACTGGACTGAAGTGGCTGAGGAGAAGGCTGGGTTTGATTCCCAGGCTTTATTTAAGGTTTTTATATATAAATAGACATAATTTTATTTAAGGTATCAGGGTGCTTGTAAGCTTGTGATATAAATAAATATATTTTTATATATGGAAATATCATTTTATTTAAGGTATCAGAGCGCTTGTGAGCTTGTGATTTAAATAAATAAATAAATAAATATAAATACTATTTTATTTAAGGTATCAGGGTGCCTGTGAGCCCTTAAATACTTTCATTGAAAGGATGCCAGGACGAAATGCCTTGAAATGCCCTCACCATCAGGGGCTGTGCCTCACCCTCCCTGCTCCAATGGCACAGACTCCGTAACCATGGCAATGGCAGATGTGGAAAAAAACTGCTGGGAATGAATGGGAGGTATTTTTAGCTGCGTCTAATGCAAGGGAGCCAACGTGGGCAGCATTCCATGGACTGCCAGAACAGATCCCATGGGGCAGAACTTGGGAATTTCTGTTTTGATGGGAATTTGACAGTCGATAACTTTTTTGGGGTAAGATCTGCGTGTGTGTGAGGATGTGACAGTGATCGCAGACTCCTGTTCCACAGCCTGTCAGGGAAACTGCAGAGACTTCCAGTTGCTAAAAATGTATTGAAATAACTGCAGTAGCATCAGACGGGTTTTTGTTTGTTTTTTTAAACAGTCCAGCTCAGAAGGTCAAATTCTGAAGTCATCCTCACTTGTCTGCCTCTGTCTGCTCCTGTCTGGGCAGGGAAGGGGATGGTCCAGGCTGCTCCTCCAGCCTGAGACAATCTGGTGAAAGTAATTTCCTTGCAAAATAAAATAGGTTTTGGGGTTTTTTTGTTAGAGGAGGTTGCAGAGGCAAATAACCTGTGAAGGGTGAAAGGGGGAGTTTTTGGCAGAGCTGTTATTTGCATCCCCGGGCA
The DNA here is from genome assembly GCA_013396775.1 of Cephalopterus ornatus. Lineage (NCBI taxonomy): Eukaryota > Metazoa > Chordata > Aves > Passeriformes > Cotingidae > Cephalopterus > Cephalopterus ornatus. The sequence continues at coordinate 110,510 of VZRE01014720.1, forward strand.
CTCCTGTGACAACAGCCTGTCCTCCAGGCATGACAGCAAACCATTGTTTCCTCCTCTGCAATTGTAGGAGAATCTTAAAAGTTGCTTTTTTTAGGAGACTGAGTAATTTGCATTGACCCAAATAACGCAGAGAAGTGCAGTGTTGATTCCTGACTGCGACAGTGGGTGAACTGAGGGTGCACATCCACCACCCACCTTCAGAGGCAAAAAAAACCAGGCAAAGTCCTCAGTAATTTTGCCCCCAGACCCTCTGGCTTTACACAGGGCACAGTCAGTCTCTGGAGGCAACAAACCCAGGAAAAGTCCTTGGTAACTCCATCCCTGGTTCCTCTGGTTTTCCAGAGCAGTGGGGCTCCCTGGCTGAGCTCAGCAGCAGGATGAAATGAGGCTCCTGGGCTGCTCCCTCTGCGAGTGCAAACCAGTCTGGAGGTGCCTCCACAGCAGGAGAAACTGTTCATATCCAGTGACTGGATCCATTTCCCAGACAGCAGCAATCCCAGGTGGATTGGAGCATCCCTGGGTTTGGGAAAAGCCAGGTTTGGAGGATATAAGGAGGAAGCTCCTGGAGCAGAGCTGTTGGCAGCACTTATTGCTTCAGAAGTCAAACTGGAGCTCAGGTACTGGAACACCAGATTTTATGAAAGTTTTGTCTTCTTACCAGTTAAAACCTGGCCATGTGCTGCCTCAGCAGGTGTTCCCAGCTGGAACACACCTTCCTTTGGGATTTATAGATAATGAGTGGAAACAGGTGTTGCACATGCACTTCTGAAAAGGGTCTGTGCTTCTGTCCCCAGCTCTGGCGCTGCTTTGACCCTGATCCTGACTCATGCCACCCCCTGCAGCTCCATCTTGTTTCCTTTGCTGTCCTCTTCAGGCTTGCACAACTGCACAGTTCTGGGGCTTTTTGACAAAGAAACCCAGGATTCGTTCCTTTTAACAGATTTCTGGTTCTTTAAGCATCCAAAGGTTCCCTATAGCAGCAGGGGAAAGTTTAGGTAATGCTGCAAGTATGGAGGTAACTCTATCTGCTCCTCTGAGGCCAAACTGGCAAAGGATTCGAGTGCCCATTGGAAATGGAAGCCATCAGATAGTGACTAAGAAAGCCCTGTGCTGGCTGCTGATCCTGCCTGGATCCCATCAGGATCCCAGCCCACCCTTTTCCATACAAAGGGCTGTTCTGTCTGACCTGGGAAAGAATGACAGGCAAATGTTAGAGGGGAGCGAGGGCTTGGCTTTTCCTCCCAAAGCCAAAAGCTTTTCAGGCATTCCTGGGAAGCATCTCAGAAAAGGGAACAGCAACACCAGTAACTGCTTCCAGTGATCCAAGGGTCCTCTGCAAAACGTGAAAGGTCTGAGCCACGGTGTGAAATCATGCATGGCTGTGTCATGGATCCGGTGCCATGGATCTAATCCGGTCTCATTCTCCGCGTCCCTGCTGCTGCTCCCCGTTCCAGTGGGGGCAGGAGACCCCCAGCAGCACCCAGAGCTGTGCCCAGGTGCTGTTTGTCCTCCAGTAGCACTGATGTACATTGGGAGGTTGGTGGGGTAAGACCTGGACGGCCCTGGAAGTGTCCAAGGCCAGGTTGGAGCAACCTGGGCTCGTGGAAGGTGTCTCTGCCCATGGCAGGGGTGGCACTGGCTGAGCTGTAAGGTCCCTCCCAACCCAAAGCATTCCACGATTCCATGAGCTGCAGGTCCCTCCCGACTGTAGTGGTGCAGCACCATCACACACATGGTCCTGCAGCCCGTGGTGCGTTAAACACCCCTCAGTGCCAGGTGGCTTCGAGTCAGAGGGGTCCTGGTCACCGTCTGTGCCATTTTCTAGCAGAGACTTTCCCGTTTGCTCCATTTGTCCATCTCTGTGCCCACCTCCAGGGTGGGCAGAGTTCCCCAGCCCTGGCTGTGGCGCTGGTTTGTGCCAGGCTGACAGTGTGCCCTGCAGGGAGCTGAGGGAGAGCAGGGGCTGTGTCTGCAGCTGGGCTGGAAGTGCAGGGGCAGGATGCCCCTCCCTGGCCGCAGGATGTGCGCTGGAAGGAGGGCTGCAGCACTTGGCCCTCATTTTACACCCCTTCCAAAGGATTTCTTACTGCAGCTACTTGGCTGCCTCAGGCAGCAGCTGAGGCCAAGTGTGGGACCACCCAGGCCACCGGCCTCATCCACTGTGGCACATTTTAACATTCCCACAACACAGAATTAAATCAATAAGAAACAGACCCGAATGCGAGAAACAAAAAAAAAAAAAAAAAAAAAGCACAAAAACTGGAAACCGGCCAGAGAATCCATCAATTCAGTGGGATAAACACAGACCTTGACTGAGATGGTAGGGAGGGATCCCGTCAGCTTATGGGATCTTTGACTTTAGCAGGCAAAGGTCACGGAACATAATAAATAAATCATAATAAATCTAAAGCTGGATTTAGAGAAGGAATGGGAGCATTGCAATTCCGACACCTCTGAGCTCCCACAGCTCGGTTTAAAGAGGGGAGATCACAGGAATCACTGCGTGGGATTGGCAAGGAGGCAGCAAACCTGCCCTCGGGCTCCGAAGGCGGGTGGGGAGCTGGGACCCTGCTCGAGGAGGGGCTGCAGAACCGCTGGTGCTGGGCAGGGCAGAGCCCCCTGCACACAGACAGGAGCTCCTCCTTGGACACCTTCACCTCCCCGTGCTTGCTGCAGTATTTTGGGGGGGTTGGGGGGGTGGGAAATGCTGATTTCCCCATGGGAAATGCTTTCCCTAAAAAGTTATTTCAGATTTGGGCTTTAAAAGGGACCTTTATGTGTTGTATTTGTGTGAAAACAACAAGAGCAAATTATTTGTTGGAAAAGAATATATTCTGAAAACTGAGGTGTGGCCAAGACTGAAAAATAAACCATGTTTTAACTCACTCCACCTCTCCCCCTTTTTTTTTCCTTCTTTTTCCTAGAGGCTGATTTAAGGTTTCGTGTATTCTTTAAGCTGACAACTGTTACTTTCTGCTCTAGTGCAGACGTCTAAAACATGTCAGGCTTGGGAGAGCCAAGTTTACACGCAGCCTTATGGCTCCCTTCTCTAGAAGCCTCATCTGATGGCTGCTCGTGGCTGGAGGCTGTGGGAGGGTTCCTCTGGGTGGTTCCTCCCCATTTATGCCAGTGACAGCTGGGGACAATTGTGTGTCCTGCAGAGCTGGGCTCCTCCTGCCCCGGACCAGGAGCTCTGACCCCTCCACAAGTGGTCCTGGCCCTTGGTCCATCCCTGCTGCAGATAATCCCCTTCAGGAGCTAAATACGTTCCTTGCAATTCTCTTTTAAATAATTCTGAGCTAAAAAAAAAAACCACCAGAGAATGGGTTTAAGTTCATTTGGGTTGGTGAAGGGCAGGTGGTGTGTCCGTGTGCCTGCCAGGGGAAGGCTGCAGGGAATTCTCTGAGGATGCTCCTTTTCCTGAGCTCCCGCCTTGCTCTGGGCGACACGCCTTTGGATTCAACTGATGCTGCCTCTGTCTGGGCTCAGCTCAGCTCAGCTGAGCTTGCGCAGACCTCGGAGAGGGGAGCCTGTGGAATGGGGAATGGGGTCCCCAGCTCCGATGGAAACCTGCCCCTGCCCTGCAGGAGAAGGACAGGAGCTGTGCCCCAGGGCAGCAAACAGGTCCCTCACACTCCATCCATATGCTACTCCTGTTCAATCCTTTCCCCTCCTCTTTCCATCTAATTCCTCTCCAAAAATTCCTGACTACTTTTTTCCTCCCTCTCTGCCGCTGTTGGAGTATGATTTAATCTCCGTGGGGAGACAGCGAGGCAGGATCCTCTGCACTGGGGATGTCTGTCTGTCTGTGTGTCTGTGTGTCTGCAGCCAGCTCAGGGATAAATCACTGCACTGGAGCCTCAGGATGTTGGTTTGGATTTGGGTTTTTTCCCTCCTCCCTCCCTCTGTAGCAGAAAAGCCGTGGAAGGGATGAGCTGTGCCCGAAGCCATTCCCACACTTGCCCTTGGAAGGGTTTGGAGCTGGGGTGGGATGTTCTGTGTGCTGAGTCCAAAGAGCTGCAGTTTGTAATGCAGAAATACTGATGGATCTCAGAAATGCTTCCCTTGCTCCAGGGAAGACGGAGAAGGCTGTTGGAGGAAGTTCAGAGGATTTTTAGCCCATGGAAAAAGGGGGATGTTGTCTCAATTAGCAATTTCTTGCGGATCTGCACCAGTTTGCAGCAGCAGTGGAGCTGCTGGTGATGCTGTGCAGGAATAGCAGGGATTGGATCAGCCTTTGGACACACTCAGTGCTTCAGTTTTGTGGGGAAGCATCAAGGCTTTTCCCAGCTTTTGCTTTGTCAGTCAAATTCAGGCTGGTGCAGTCTTGGAAACAATTTCGTTCTATACTGGTTTTTGTAGTGCATTTCCCTCAGAGCAGCTGATTCATGCCGGGCTCAGCCCGTGGTGCCAGGGAGTGTCTGTGCCATGGGGACTGACGTGTGTACAAACCCAAAGGCTGGACTTGGAAAACACCCCAGGATCATCAGCTTCCATGGTTCTCTGACCCTGTATGTGCAGTGGGGTTCTGCTGGTTTATTCAGACCTGTGTCTGAGGTTTGAAAACAGTGCAAGCAGGAGAGGACAAACCCACCTGGACAGTTCATTACCCTAAAATGGGGTTCTGGCAAACAGCAGCCCCACTCCTGCTCAGGTGGCAGGGAAAGTGAGGGTGTTCCAGGCTGATGTGGAGCAGTGTCCAAGTGGGATGGACTGTCTGGGTTACAATCACAGCAAAATGGAATGGTTTGGGTTGGGAGGGATCTTAAAGCCCGTCCAAGTCCTAACCCCTGCCATGGGCAAGGAACACCTTTCACTATCCCAGGTTGCTCCAAGCCCCCTCCAGCCTGGCCTTGGACACTTCCAGGGATGGGGCAGCCACAGCTTCTCTGGGAATTCCATCCCAGCCCCTCAACACCCTCGCAGAGAGGAATTTCTTCCAAATATCTAATCTAAACCCACCCTCTCTCATCCCCCCTGCACAGCCTGGCCCAATGAACTGGGAAGGTTCCCCTCACTGCAGTGTCCCCTGTGAGCCGGGGCAGGGGTCAGGCAGGAAACTCATCCCCTGCCTTCAGCAGATTTCCCTCTGCAGTGCTGCTGGAATTAATATTTCCCTGTTTGCAGCAGGCTGCCCTGTGAGAAAGAACCAGCTTTGTCTGCACAGCTTTTAAACTCCTCGTGTGCCCTTGATCTGGAGCCCAGCCCAGCCCAGCTCCTGGGGCAGCTCAAGAGTGGCGGGATGTATTTTGGTGTGTTGTTCATTTGTTGTGCTTTAGATTTTTTCCCCCCATATTCCAGGACACATCGATTGAACTGGGATAAGGAAGATTTATAACTCAAATGGCCCATGTTCCAGGAATTTTCCATACCCTCCAGAGCTGGATTTTGCACAGCCAAGTGTGCTGGGGGATGCTCAGGCTGTGTGCCCCGTGCTTTGGTGTCCAAGGCAAAGCCTCCCTGCCCATGGCAGGGGGCCTGGAACAAGATGATCTTTAAGGTCCCTTCCAACCCAAACAATTCCATGAATCCATGAAAACAGGGACCCTGGAAAACCTGCCCTCAAAGGCGGCTCTGGGGGTGGTGGCAGGTGCTGTGTAGGTCTGTGGGCAGCCCTGGACCGTGGCCCCCACCCCTCTGTGCTGGCATTGCCACAGGTCTGTTGAAGCTGCAGCTGAAGCAGGTTGAGACTGAACATCTTGAGTTGTGTTTAAAAACACAAAGGCTCCATCTTTCACCCCAAAGAGCCGCAAGCAGAGCTGTCTAAGCCAGGCTCAGCTATCGCCTTGTATCACACCAACGCCTCTGTCACTTCCCCCCAGGGTCTGTGTGCTCAAAGCACCTTGCAAAAATCAGTCCTGAAGGTCACCCATGTGCCAGGGACTGTCACAGCTCAGTGGTCTGGGTGGATCCTGGTTGTGTCTAGGGTAGGGGTGATCTGGGACTAGGGGCCAGGTGGGATCTGGGGTTATTCTGCCTGGGTTGGGGCCTGATACCTTCAGGAATCCACATCCCACTGGGATTAAGGCACTGGGAGCTTTGTGCCCCTGCTAGTCAGACCCTCACCTTGTCCTGGCTGTGTCCTGGGCCCACGAGTGACGATGGGCACCAGGAGCAGGGAATGTTCCCCACAGGCCAAGTGGCATTTTCTGATGTCCAGCCCTGCAGTGTGAACACCAAACCGCTGCTCCTCTGTGTCCTGTGCTGCTTTTGTAGCTTTCTAATCCAATCCTGTGAAAGGTGATGGTTTTCTCCACTCCCAGGATCTTGCCATGGACATTTCAGCAGGTTTTTGGGTTGGATGGGAGTTTTTTTGGCCAGATGGATCTAGTATGTTGAACATACAGAACGAGGTGCAGGACTGTCCAACCAGGCTCCTGTGACACAGTCACCACAAGGACAAAAGGTCCAGCCCTCATGTGCTGTCTGTGTGAGACACAACCCCACCACACTCACAGGCAGGAGAGAAATTTGGATCAAAGCCACCAACACTCATTGAACAGGGAAAGGGGGAGGAACAGGGGGAGTCATGAAATTGGCTTTGTTTCTTGGGCTGCAGAAGCCAAGAAGGCAAGAAACCATCCAAGAACAGACAAACTGGCATCTTGAAAGCAGAACACTGCTTCTGGCACTTGCTTGAAAAATCAAAACACTCTTCAGAGAATTTTATTGTTTCAAACCTACAAACAAGACAAGAACTGCAGTGCAAGACACAACCAGCGAGTAGGGGGATCTCTGGCTCTGTCACTTGTCTGGAGCGGGGTTCCAGGCTTTATTCAGTGCTAAACACTCACACTTAGGGACACTGAGCTGTACTGGGCACAGCAGGTGGGACCTGACTGATGCCATCGCTGCCTCAGTGGGGCCTGGGCTGAGCCCAGGGCCGGAGACAGACCGGGGCTGGTGTCACCCCAAGGATGTCAGTCCAGGGCCAAGGTCAGTGTCAGTCACCCCAAGGACAGTGTCACCACAAGGGATGATGTCATTCCAAAAGTGGTGTCAGTCCAGGGATGGTGTCACCCCAGGGCCAGTGACAGCCCAGGGTCAGTGTTACCCCAGGGCTGATGGCAGTCCAGGGGTGGTTTCACCCACACCCCAGGGATGGTGCCAGCCCAGGGCACCCCAAGGGATTGGTGTCACCTCAAAGCTGGTGTCACCCCAGGAATGCTGCCAGCCCAGGGCCAGTGTCACCCCAAAGCCGGTGTCAGCCCAGGCTGGTGTCACCCCAGGAATGCTGCTCTGGCTGCCCCCAGCTCACCCCTGCTCCGGCTCCTCGAGGTGGCTCTGGGCTCCGCCGGCGAGGGACAAGCTCAGTCTCTGGAGGCAGTGATCCGATCCACCTGCAAAAAGGACAGGCAGCCATAAAAACAACAGCCCTGGGAGCAGGGGGGGTCATGTTCTGGTTCCAGCTCTGGCCAGGGGTGTCCATCCAGCACCCACAAACTGGCACCGGGGTCACCCTGGCAGGAGGAGGGGGGTGGGGGTGGAAACCCCTGGAGATAAGGGGCTTCAGGGTATTGGCTTTCTGGGGTGTTACTGCTGGGTGAGACAAAGGAGGACTTTGTGTGTGCAGGGTAAGGATCCAGACTTGGTGGGATACTGCAGGAAAAACTCGGCACAATGGGGGGTTAATCCCTGCTCCCAAGGGATGTGTGACATGGCAGAGCTCCACTTCTCTTTCTGGCCCGTCTGTAAACCACTGTGGAGGTCAATGCCACCTCCTCTGCACCTCTGGGACTGTGGGGGGAGTCTGCAAACAGCCCTCAGGGGGAGTTGGGTGTTGGTGAGTCAGAGATTGTATTTTGGGGACGCTGCTTTACAGTTACATCAAACCACGCTGGGCAGGCTGGACTCAGGCTCAGGCCAGCACTGAAATGGTCTTGGCTGCTGCTTGTCTGTGAGACCACCTTGCACCGGACCTCTGGGAAAGCTGCGGCTCCCCAGGCACCAAGAGGCTTGGGGCAGGAACCCCCAAACCCACTTTGGGGAAGGCAGGCACAGGGTCTGTGCCACATCACGTCCTGCTTTGAAACTGCCTGTGGGCCACCCAGGATCCCCTGCTTTGGGCTTTGCTTCCCATTCCCATTCCCATTCTGGGAAGCAGCATCCACAGGCCGTGTGGCCTCAGGAGCAACTGTAGTTCTTGCTCTATTTTTCTCAGCCATGGAATAATGGCAGGTATTTCCCTTTGGAATGGGACTGTCCACAGTGCTCTCCACAGCCAATGAAAAAAGCAGAAAGTGTCACAGAGAGCAGCGTTTCCAGGCTGGGAGTCCTTGTCCCAGCTGAACATTTCCTTGCTTGTTCCTGCTGATGAGAGAAGTGTTTCTGGGTTGCTGCTCCATGTTAAAGCCCAGGTCTTGTTGAAGTTCTTTTTTCCTACGCTAAAGCAGCCACCCACACCTACTCCAGAGTAGCTTTTCTCGGAGCTGTGGCCACTGTAACTCCAGCTGGTCACATCCAGCTGACGCATTAAAGGGAACAGAGCTACAAAGACGTTACTTGGTTTATTGCTTTTCCATATAGGCGTTGGCCATGACACCCCTGGGACACGTGGTGACCCAAATGGGAAGGGTACGTGTGAGATGCAGAGCACTCCTTGGAGAGATGGGGCAGATTTTAAGCTGCAAAGGGTTTAGGAGATGGTTTGAGCTCCTGCTTTGTGTGACCTGACAGCAGGAGCTGTGCCTTCAGCGGCACCTTGCGCTGCACAAAGTGGCACCTGGTGGCTGAGCAACGGCCTTCCTGGGAGGGGAAGGGACAGGGGTCCCTCTCTGGGAGAGATGGTAGCCCCCGATGTTTGCCTCTGTCCTCTTTCAGGAGGTAACCGTGCTGCGGCCTCACCCAGGTGAGACCCAGCCTGCAGGTGCTTCCCGAGCCCATTCCTGCCCCCTCCCAGCTGGGCCAGCAAAGCCCGGGATGAAGCCTGGGACCATGACAAGCCTTGCTCCTGACTGGCAGTCCCTGCTGATCCCTGTTCTACCTCCGTGTCCCCACAGCCCTGCAGCAAGAATTCCTCCCTAAGCCAGTGCTCTGCAGGCAGGTGCCATTCTGGGGGAGCTCACGGGGGCTCAGGACCCCCTCAAACCCCCCCAGGGTCCTGCAGGGACACCCTGGAGGCACTTAATTCATCCAACACTTCACGCCCTGTCATGAGCCTTTCCTGATAGCCTGAGGGAGGTGCCGTGACTGTTCCGTGGGCTCAGTCCCACCTCTGGAGAGGAGGAGGAGGAGGAGGCGGAGGAGGACTGCCCTTCTCTGTTGGCACAACACGTCCAGGGTCACAGTCTCACAGTTTGGTTCAGCAGGAGTTTTTCCTGTGTGCATCATTCCCAGCTTTGTGCAATTCTGAAATCCTCCCGAATTCCAGCGGGCGATGGCCGGAGCCTCAGGTCTGATGTTGTGTCCCCAGGGAGGTCACTCTGGGAACGTGAACATCCTGTCTGGTGTGGGGCACGTGTGCCTTGAGCTTCCTCAGGGTGGAACCAGCTGTGGGGCTGGTTGGATCCAAGGGAATTTCAATGGTCAGCAGTTCCAAGGCTGGGCTTGGGAAAGCCTCTCTTCCTGGGGACAGGAACTGCTGCAAGAAGTGCCAGCAGGAATGTGAGTCCCTGCCACAGCTTACAGCGGAACGGCCCGGCCACGGACCACAGGGCCCACTCAGTCTGTCCTGTCCTCTCCTGCACTGGTCTCATGCTGGAGAGGAGGTTTTGTAGCTCCAGCTTGGTTTTCCCAGTGTCCATGTGCTGATAGCCCTGGAGGGTGGCTTTGGATACGAAACCAACTTCAGGCACATCATTGGGGTTTGCCAACGACACGAGTCCCCCTGTGCAGGCTGCAGAGTTCTGCCCAGTGCTGGGGACCAGAAGCACCCCTCAGGAGCTCCAGGGAGGCTGCTCTGAGCTCTGGCACCAGCAGGGAGGGGAGGCAGCGGATCCTTCCTCACAGTGACTCCCTGGCCAGGAAGGGGAAAGGCTGCCAGAGCCGGCCAGCCCCTGCAGTGTCCCGTGTCATGCCCTGCTGGGCACCCAGAGCTGTCCTGCTCCTGCTGGGAGGCTCCTGCCACCCCCTCCCCTGGACCTCTCGCTGGTGCAGGTTAGTGCTGGGCACGGAGGGGATGGGAGGAGCAGGGAGGGCTCAGCTGCATCCCTGCAGGTTTGCTGACTGCTCCTCTTAGCAGGAGCTGCAGCAGCACTTTGGTGCAGCCAAGGTTTGCCTGTGCAGGTAATTGTGTCCTTAACAAGGTGTCTGGGTGCCCTCCCACACTCTGAATGTCCTGCCATGCTGGCACCCATCCTGCATGCGGTCCCTGGGTGCCTCCCAGTGCAGGGGAGCCCTTGGGAGCCTAAGTGGGCTGAGCTCTGGGCTGGGGAGCTGCTGTGAGTGCCCTGGTGTGTCTGGGCTCACTGCCCCTGCAGGGTCCTGGGTTACAGCACTGCTGCTGCTCCCCGGCCAGACACAGCAGCTTGTTTGTTTAAGCCTGTTTCCATAGGAATTCGTAAGGACCATGGGAACATACTTTATTTGGCCTAAACAATAAAGAATGAGACTGAGGAGAGGGAAGGAGTCCTGTCCTGACTGATTTGTGGGTCTGATTTTCCTCTGGGCCCGGGTCGCCTCCTCAGCACCAAACGGACCATCCTGGCGAGCCAGCTTTCCTTCTCAAGTGCCTGCACTGTATTCCAGTCAGCTGATAAATGCATGGAAATAGGTCAGAAACAGCCTCTTTTCAAGCACACAGGGTGGGTTTTGGGTCAGGCTTGCAGAAACACAGCTTTGATGTCTGAGCTGGGGCTGCAGAAGTGTCCAAGTGCCACGTCGGGCTGTGCCTCCGACAGGGGCGTATGGTCTTGGATGGTCTTGGACGGTCTTGGATGTCTCTGTGGCCTCTCTGTCCGTGTCTGACCATGCCACTGAAGCAGCGCCAAAGGATTTGCCTTCTGGGAGAGGACAGTGCTGGTCTCCTGCCAGATAAGTGCAGAGCACCGTGGGCTCCCGGGGTACTCACTCCTCTGACAGGAGCTTGGGGTGCCCCCGGGGCTCTGTGGGCAGAGACTGCTCAGGGAGCTGTGGCAGAGGTGGGAGATGAAGCCGAGCTGCTGCAGCCTGTTCCTCCTTCCTCCTCAGCCCTTGCAAGCTGCAGGAGCTGGAGATGTGGCGAGGCACCAGCAGCAGGGAGATGGAGGAGCAGCCCAGCACAGGGGGTGTGGGCAGGGGGAGGCAGCTGCTCATCAGTGGCATGGGCCAGGATGCCCCACCGAGGGGAATTTCCATCCCTGTGCAGCGTTTTTCCACGTCTCCCAGGAAGTCCCATCGGCTGTCACCAAAAGCTGAGGCCCTTAAATCCCCGTCACTGATGCTCTGAGTGCCTGGGGGCACTGGGGATTCTGGGGAGTTGCTGCAGAGCTCAGGAGCCACAAGCCCCACAGGTCAGGCCGTGGGTCACAGGTGCTGTCCTGGGACTTTGTGCTCTCTGGGCAAAGTGGGGGTGGCTCCTTCACTTGGTGTGTCCTCACCCCGTTGGGATGAGTGTGCCTGGCTGCTCTCTTGGGGAGGGATTAGCAAATAGCTTTTACCTGTCTGAGGTGTGCAAGGAACTGCTCTCAAACCAGCCTGTGAACAGCAGCTGCCCTGGGCAGCAGAGCAGGAGGTGTAAGGATGGCTCCAGTGCAAACCAGTGTGAAGCAGCACCCTTGGGAAGTGGGAATCACTTCTACAAGCAAAACACCCCTTCCTTGTTCTATGTTCAGCCAAACGTTGGTGCACAGCAGCCTCCTTCCAAACCTTTCCATGTCCAAAGGGGTCCTTTCCCTATGGACTGTGCTTCCCCACTGAGCAGCTTACAGTGAGCTGAGAACTGGCTGTTTTGGAGGGGGGCAAGTGCCATTTCTCTGCTCTGTGTGGGCATTTGCTGTGTGTGTGCCCCAGGTGTGCTCTGCAGTGGTGAAAAGCATTTACCAGAGAGCAAGAGCATAAGGTGTGGAAAAACCACCATTCCCAGGGTCTTGTGCACGCACAGCCCTCCCAAAACCAGGGCTGAGCACCACTTCATACCAGTGAAGCTAAACAGAGGCAAACTAAAGAAACTTCCATGGGTGTGTAGAGGCAGCAGCAGCTTGAAGCTCAGCTCTGCCTGTGCTGAGGGTCCACACACTCCGGAGATGTGAGGGGAACGTGGCAAGGAGCAGGTTGCTCTAGAGGGGCCCAGGAGAGCTTTGGAGCAGGCAATCTAATATAATTTATTCAAACCAAATGCTTACGCCTTTCTTTGAGTCCCTCTTGGCTTCTGGGAGCTTATTTATCTGCAAATGTCAGCTTGTATGAGACAAGCTGTGCACGATCGGAGAGTTTCTGTGCACAGGGCCTGCAGGTCTTTGGCTCTGTGTCTGACTGTTCTTTGCCACATCAGGATGTAAGGAAATGGTTTCCTGGCAGCCAGAGCTGAGGACTGACTGGAGAAGGACCCAGCCTGTGGCCTTTTGCAGCTGCCTCTCCACTGCCACCTGTATCAGCTTAAATGATAGGGCTGTGTTCATGTGAGTGTGTGGCTGGCCCAGGTGGGGCAACGAGCACCTGGAGCTCCTCAGGGTCCAGCTCTTGGGGTGAATGACAGAAACAGGGGTGCCCTGTCCCCTCCCTGGGGTGCCTGGAGGTGTCCCCAGCCTGTGACAGAAGCTGACACGACCCAGCCCTCAGTGGTGCAGAGCCAGGAGCAGATGGTGTTCGGGGACTGACTGAGGCTGGTGCAGCCCTGGAGCCGTTTCAGGCACCCACCAGCTTCCCAGGGTGAGTCCTTGCATTATTCCCTGCTCCTTCAGCGTCCTGTGACCCCAGCCATGACAGGGACAGCCCCCAGTGGGGGGCTGTTGGACCTGTGTTTGTTGCTGGTTATCCCTGCAGAGCTGAGCAGGCAAAAGCAGAGTCTTGTTCCCAACTCTCCCTGGGCTCCCAAGGACACACGTGCCTTGTTCCAAGGCAGGGAGCTTGAGAGAGGTGCCTCCTGACCTCTCAGTGCTGGCACTTGGAAAGGCATTTGAGAGAGAAGTCTGAGCTGCTCACTTTGTCTAACAAAACAAACAGACGTGTTTGACGCTGCTCCCCTGGAGAGATGAAGTTCCCTGAGGAAACGAATCCATGAACAGCTCCCACTGGAGCAGGGGTGGAATTTCAGACAGCCGTTTGTCACTGTGGGTTTCCCTTTCCAAGTCACCCAGGCATTTTTTAGCCATGACTGAGACCCCAGCTGTTGTCTGACCAGAACATGCACTTACTTGTACCAGCTCAGCAGCTCTGGGGCTGCTTTGTGCAGCTGCCGGGCCCTGCCTTACCCAGACAGGGCTCTGTCTTGGAAAAGAAACCAGGAATTTCCGAAGTTGTGGAATGTGTGTAATATCCACTGAGGACAAGTCAGGTATGGGCTGTGCTGGCTGTGACTGGTCTCATTTAGTGACAGAAAACAGGTAATTAAATAGGAATTAAGGTACAGAAGGTAATAGGAACAGTTCTGCCTCACGGGGATTTCATGGGCTTTCTTGGGGAGTGGAAAAAATCACAGTTGGGAAAGGGAGGTGAAATTCAGGCTGTACCTCTGACCTGAAAACAGCCTGGCTGTGCAGGAGGGGAGAGTTAAGCCCCAAGGTTTTCTGCTTTGAACACCCTGCCCTGAACTTCCACAGGGGTTACACCTGTTCTCAGAGCATTTAACTAAAGACCAGTAATTCCATTTGTTTCATGTAGGGCACTTGATTTTATTCAAAGGGTGAGATACAAAAAAAGTAAGCAAAAAGACAAAACCCAAATTATAAAACACTACAGACAAAAGTAAGACATCTTCTGCATATAGCACACGACAGGAAACACGGTACAGTCTGGTCCCCACAACCCAAAGCCAGCTGGAAATGTACAGCAGAGGCAGAGAGATCTACAAGGGAGGAAACGTGGGGTTTGCCACTCGAACGTCTATTTACAGAAACTGAATTGAAGGCAAATAGTTTTCTTTCCTTTTATGCAACCCAAACACTTCTTTGTTTCTTCTTCTTCCTGTTCCTGACGAAGAGGAGGGACTCCATGCTTTGAGGCAAGTTTGGTACATTCAGGTAGGATCTAAAATCAGCCACAGCTAAACACTGACGTGCTGCTCAAGCCCTGAACTTCAGTCCCTCCCTCCCTCCAGCTCGGGCCACCAGGCACCTACTCATGGCATCAGGGACCCCCAGGGACAACTAGAGAGAGGGAAAGCCCAATTCTGTACTTAGGTTGGTTTTACTTATACCTTTAGATGTTTCACTGTGCAGCTTAACCAAACCTGTGTGTCTGGGCTAGGCTTAAGGCTCTGAACTGAGGATTACACGTCAGGTCTGTGAGCTCTGTCCCACTGGGCTGGGAAAGGGTCTGTGTGAAGCTTTTGGCTCCCTCAGTACAGGGGGTTTGAGCCTGACCCAGTAAGGGTGTCCAGGCAGGATTTTGGACAGAAGGGTGTCCCCAGCTCCAAGAGGAGATGGATCAGCCCTGTCAGTGCTCACAAGGTCAGGGCCACCCAGACACTGCTCTGTAGAACAGTGCTGACTCCTCTGACAAATCTGGGAAAGAGCTGTTCATGGCTCTTCTGCAGCAGAGCCAGGAGGGAAAACCTTTCCGACATATATTCCATATATTCCACGTGCAGCCTCATTTCCATGTGTGTGCGGAATCTTCCTGTCAGCGTGGAATCTCTCTGGGACCCATCGGGCTGAGCTGGAAGTTCTCTGGTCTTTGGTAATTAAAACCCCACGGGCATGTGCTCCCCTTTGAGGGGAGGAAAACACAGTTACTCACATCAAAATAAACTGTGACCAAAGGAAGAGGAATAGGAGCTGCTATTCCAGATGGGAAGGCCTTTATCTGTATTTACCTGTGGCTCAATTTTAGAGACAGGGCTACTGAATTTCTTCAATACCTCAGTGAGGAAGGAGAGAATTTTACTGGCTCAGTAAGCAAAACATTCATTTGGGAGAGCAGAAGACTGACTGGCTGTTAATAAATATCACAAGACATTCTAAAAGTTTTCTAAGGAAAAGAGAAACATCATCTGTTCATCAAAATGCAACACATGGACAAAATGAGGTAAGGAAAGCTAAAAGAGTCCTCTGTACATTCTCACTTCACACTGCATGGCAACAACAACAATGAGATGCTGAACGGGTTCCCTGCCATGCTCAGCAGGGAGATTCTTCATACAGGTGTGCTCCAGAGCATCCTTTGAGATCGAGCCCTACAACATTCAACAGCCTCGTGGCAAGGAGCTACTAAACCTCTGTTTTGGCAGACAAGAGTGGGACACACTCCGGGCAGTTTGCTGCAGGAGGTGGGGTGGACACCACCTGTCCCCCTGACCCTCAGGAGTTCAAAGCCTTCAGTTACAAGGAACAAGGATTTGTCTGTCACAGCACAAACCCAAAGAGCTCAGCACTATCTGTACAGCTACAGACTTAACATTTCTAACTCAGACTCCTGTTCTTTGGTCCTCTTTGTACACAACTTTCACAAATATTTAACAGCCTGCAATAACAAACTTTCACAGAACAGCAACTGGTATCTAACAGGGGTGTCTGCCCCCTTTGCTGGCAGACCTGGCAAGCTGGTGGGCTCTGTGCAAGGTGGGGGAGAAGCAGGGCCTGCTGCAATCGGGCAGAGACATCTTAAATCGTTCTCTTGCAGGGTTGTGTCGCAGGAGATCCCTATCCAAGGACACAGGGTGGGACACTGCACCTCCCTGTGCTGGGGGGGATCCAGGGGGAGCCCTGCCTGGATCCAGCCCCCACAGGACAGGTTTGCACAGCTTCTCTTAAGCAAGTTGGGTGGGAGGAGGAGGAGGAAGAGGAGGAAGAGGAGTTGTCTTGCACCAGTTAGCACTAAACATGCCTTGTTTTTTCCTCAAGGACAATTGTCATCTCCAACTGAAGCAGGGAGGGCTACTGGTCATGTCTAGGCAGAGGCTCAGCTGTCATGGGGCAGTGCCTCATACACAGCATCGGCTCAACTAAAATGCAGTATTTGCTACTTTGTTCTTAAACAGACACTGGCAGCACAATGTGTTCATAAATTAATAGTCTGAATATGACAGGTTAATAAACACATACATTGGTTTTGAAAAGTTGTTTCCAGGTACACAGTTTTCACACTCATAATAAAACTGAGCCTTGAGCTGACACTGCATTGAAGTGAAATAGTCACTGTGGGCGACTGGGAGTCTTTGGGAACACCTGGATCTGAGCAGTCATGGAGCAGCCTGGATCACTGCTCAGCAGTGTCAGCCTGTGCCAGGGGAACCAGGACTTACAGTCCCCAACCACTGCACTTGGCAAAGCCATTTTTCAGGGCCAGTGACCTGCAATATTCACTTTACGCCTTGTAGCGTGTTTTTGCTTTTAGGGTGCCTGTGTAAAGCTAATTCAAAACCCAGCAAGATGGTAGGAAATTCACCTTGTTGCATTAGGAAATATGTAGTAACTGCCCTTTGATGACTCTGAACAAGTCAGGTTTTAAGTCCTGAGGGCATATTTTCCATGTCATTTCTAATTCTCTGCAAGCTTGTTATAAAACTACTACCAGGGTATTTATTTCTGTCATGTCTATGGAGCCTTTTTATCCCCTTCAATTTTAAACCAGCTGAATTTGACACATATAAACTGCTGCTAAATAAACCAGAGCCCTTGATGTCATCATTAGGGGACTCTGGCCAAGTCAGCCTCAGGAAGGAGTTTTAGTGCCATCTCTGCTGGAGAGACACAAGGTAAAAATACAGAAATACATCCAGACCAGTGAGTGACCTGCAGCAAAAACACCTGCACAAAGCTGGGTCCTTCAGGGGTGTTACAGTCCCCCCATGCTCAATTCAAGGGGAAAACCCTCAGCACAGGAAAACTTCCACTTGTTTAAAAAAACCCCAGCCAACAGCAACAACAAACACCAGCACAAAGCGAGCACTGGTCATGCTCCTCTTTCCCCCCAGTGCTCCCAGTCACATCCAGTGTCCCACTGGGCACGACAGCAGCTCTGTGCTGGTGTCACACTGAGCTGTGGCCACCGAGGCTACACGAGATTGTCACTTGCTATGTTTTTGGCATAGATAAAATCCTGCCGAAGCAAAGTTACTTCCTTGGCACATTCACCACGTGCCCAGAACCGAGGAGGTCAGGACAGGTCAGCTGGATTCCCGTCTGTACATGAGGCAGAAATTTACCCCAAAGGTTTGTTTACAGTTTCGTTCCCTGGTAAAATATCTGCACAAGCATGACCAGCACCAGCTCTTGTTCCAGTTGTATACTCTGGTGTCCTGCTTCACTGCCTGAGAGCATGACAGTGGCTTCTCATCAGTGACTGGAATGAGCCACACTGGGGCAGAGACAATGACATCAGCTCAAAGTAAAGTGGAGGGCCCCTTACCTACAAGACTCAGTAATCTTTAAGAAAACCATTTAACACCTTTCATGGAAATCTATGGTTCAAAAAAACCCAAAGCTATTGACATAGCATGTGGAATCAACTGGACAATCACTAATGTAATGGAATTATGGTGATCTTATACACAAACAATGATTTACCAAAATAAGATTTACCTAGGGGGCTTTAAAATCAAGTTATTTTGGTACCAAAAAAAGTCTTTCATTTAATTCCCCTTTGCCCCTATGATTCAGATGATCTTTCACTCTACAGTTACGGACTTGGCCAGATTTCTTGGAAAATCAACCTGCAGAGAGGGAGGAGAAAGAACACGCTCGTGAGTATTTGCACACTTTGTTTGTGTAGAACTTTGTAATGTGTGGAACGTTTGTTCTGCTTTTAATTGAAAACAACTGAACATATTCTCATATTAATTTAGGACAATCAGTGCAGAAAAAGTCCATCACCTTAATTGTTACGACTCCTCTGTCAAAAGCTAGGAGCAAGTCCCTTTAGTCCAGGTTGTTGCAGTGCTCAGATGATAAGAGGTCACTGATAACAGGTCGAGGCCAGTGTCTGTATTAAGACCAAGTACCTAACACCAACAGACTGCTTGCAAACACCCTTCTGAGGATTGTTACCTTCCTTTGAGCTTCCTACCAGCCCTCCAGAACCTGCGAGCTCGTACCAGAACAGACACTCCACTGCACCAGACTCAGCCACGTGCACTGGGCTCGTCCCAGTTGTGCACTGGCCAGGTCTGCCCTTGAACCTGGTCGTTCCAGCAGCTCAAGCAGTTACACAGACAACCCCCAGAGCCTTCCAGCCTCACCCAAGGCACCTGTCCCAGCCCTGCAGGCAGCACACAGGAGAGCAGAAGGAAGGAGTGCTGTACTCACATCGTATCCTCTGAGCACAGCGAGGTGGAAGGCCAGCAGCTGGAGGGGGATGACGCTCAGGATCCCCTGCAGACAGTCCACTGAGTGGGGAACCTTGATGGTTCTCTTGTTGTTCTTAATGGTCTCGATGTCTTCCTTGTCACAAATCACCACAGGTCGCCCCTGAGACAGAGGGAAATGCTGAAGAAAAGCAGGTCTGGAAGGTCCTTTTCTTGCTCTGTTCAGAGCATCAGCAGCAAAAGCTTATCACTTAATTTGGAACCCAACAGCTTCACATCCCCCCCCTGGGCAGCCCTGTAGGGTATTTAATGGTTAACTAGACCACACCAGGCTTCTTCTGCAAGAACTGCTCCTGAAACGCCCACAATATTTACTGGGTTCACACTTCGGGCAGTGACACTAACATGAACGGTCTGGGAAGTGCTTCTCTATTAAAAGCAGCATTTCTGATGCCCTGCAAACACTGCCAGGTCCTCACCTGCCGTGCAATGACCTGCTGGAGGGCGTTCTGGCACTTGGCATAGGTGTGGTCTCTCATGATGATCATGATAACGGGCATGAGCTTGTCCACGAGTGCCAGTGGGCCGTGCTTCAGCTCCCCTGCCAGGATCCCCTCCGAGTGCATGTAGGTGATTTCTTTAATTTTCTAGGTGGGGGAAAAAAAAAAACAAACATAAAACTTTGAGCAAACTTGTGATTTTTTTTTTTTTAACCATCTCTGTGGATTCTTCCGCTCTGTAAGATTTTAAAGCTTTCTGGCTCTCCTCAGATCCAACAGGCAAACAAGTCAGCCTGAAAACCCAGATCCAAGCAGTGCCCCTGGGCTGCCCACAGGCCACCAACAGTCACAGTCCTGACACCAAACCCACCACAGCCCTTGTGACTTGCCATCAGCCAACATATCCACCATCACAGTCTGAGTGGGCAGGCAAAGGCCAAGAAGATATGCCTGCAGGTCACCGGGGAACTGCACTTAAATCAACAGGAGACTCCTCAAAGGCAAAAGCTGCAATTTATGGGCTTGGAAAGTACACACTCAGCTTCGGATGGTGAGTGTTTCCGGAAATCTCATCCCAAAACATCAAAGACCTGGATTTATTAGGGTGCCCAGTCTGTCACAATAAAGCATTCCCAGTGTGAATGGGGAAAACACACCCTTTGAACACACTGTAGCCTGTGACATGGGAATCTTTAAGGAGCAGCCTCAGCACTGTTAGGGTGAGTTTTAGCTATTTATAATCATGGAGTCCTGGAATGGTTTGGGTTGGAAGAGACCTTTAAGCCCATCCAGTGCCACCTCCTGCTGTGGGCAGGGACACCTTCCACTGGACGAGGTTGCTCCAACCTGGCCTTGGACACTTCCAGGTGTGGGGCAGCCACAGCTTCTCTGGGCACCCTGTGCCAGTGCCCTCCATCTGACCCAGTGCGTTGCCCACACACCAGAGCTGTCAGCTGCATTCACAACTCTTGTTGCCCCTTCTTGCTCCCTGCACAGAGATCCATAGTCCAAAGATAAACGTGTTTGAACCAGCTTTAAATAAGGAAATCTCTTACCAGAGCTCCCTCCAGACATGTGGCATAGTGGTAGCCCCGTCCCATGATGAGGACTGACTTCTGATGGTACAGCTCTGTGGCCAACTTCTGGATCTCATCATCCATGCTCAACACTTCTTTAATTAGGTCTAAAAGGAAGGAGGAGAATCCAAATTGTGTGTGCTCATAGCCTGTGTCCCAAACTACACACACTGCTCATCCTTCACAGGCACAGACAGCAGGGACTTGCAAAAAGACAGGACTCAGTGTTTTACTGGTCCAGTTTGGTGGCCTGGAGGCACCAGAGAGAAGGTGGCTGCACATGGTACTGGGAACAGCCCCTCTGCACTCACTGATCAGGGTGGCTGCTCCAGGGCTGCTCAGACCCACGTGTTCCCAAAGACTGCAGCAATTCCACTCTGTATAAACCCCAGTGACTGTTTAACTGGGCACTGGGATCACCTGGTGAGCACAGCAAACGTGTCCTACCTGGCAGCCCCTTCAGCCCACGCATGATCTCCTTGCGCCGCTCCTGCATGGAAATCCTGTCATCACACATCATCAGGGCAAACATCACCAGGGACACAAACTGGCTGGTGTAGGCCTGGGGGTGTGGGGAGAGAGAGGAAACGTCATTATGGCACCAACCAGGCAGTTGTCACCTACCAGTAAAATCCCCAGACCAGCTCTTGGCTTTATCCTTAACGTGGCACCAAGTGGCAGCTTTTGTTCCAGTTTTGTAGCAAAGATGAACATGAAACTCACAGGGCAAATCTCATTTGAGCAGATCTCCAGTGGAGGCACACAATGATCTCCTCATAGCCCAGGACAGTCAGTCAGATACCACAACCAAGGTTTTACATTCTGAGGTTCTCTGACGACTACTAAACCCTGTTCTGTGACCACACTTTGTCTTTCTTCACTGCAAGGAAATGCTGAAAACACTGGAGATGGGCAGACTCACTGACTGGAGAGGGATAGTGGAAGCCCATGACAACCAGCTGTAATTCCTTTGGACCTCAGTCAAGGTAAGTGGTTTCCCACCTCCCTTCTGAACTCTTCACGTGGGTAAGGCTCCATCTCTGCCTACTGGGCCGTGGTGACTGGTGTCACTGACTTTGGGGAAGAATCCCCTGCACAGGCAGTGAAAAGCTCATATTGGGGCCATTCTATTCACAGAAACAGGTGAGGGACGCTCTCAAACAGCTGCTGCACAGTTTGCCCTCTGAAGTCCCTATGACACAAATGTCTTGAAATGGGCTGTGGGGCCAGACTGGGACTGAAGTGTCTTAGAAATAAGATTAAGGCTTGTAGCATTTCTGTCCCTTTCTAAGCAATGATCAAACAAACTTCCATGTTGCTCTACTGGAGATTTAAACAGCTCTGGAGGAATCCAGGAAAGCTTCAGTTATGCTGACCAGAGTCTGCTATGGAACGGGAGCTGCTCTGCTTTGGTGCAGCTGGAGGTCACAGAAGCCCACAGCACCAAGCAGCCACACTAACATGCTTGGGTTGTTTAGAATATTCTCAAAGTGAAGTTCTGGACAACTTGAGGGCAGAACCTTTTCAAGTTCCTATTTCAAATACGCACAACTTTGGTAACTCCCCACATGAGCAGTGAAAAAAATGCCACTTATCTCCAAACTGTACTGTGAGAACAACGGGGACAAACAACCCGTTCAAGTTTCTTGTAAGAGACTCGTGAATTTTCCATGATCAAATTCCCCAATGAACTATTAAACTCGAATGTGGTTTTTGGCTGAATTTATGTAACAGATTGACATCATCTCGCCTCTAAATATAACTAAACCAAAGCAGATTTCACCATGCAGAAGCACTTCATCAAAATGAAATGCAGCAAAGCAAGTTATTTTGCACTGTAACACACACAGCCAGAATAATCCTGTTAGGTGGACACTGTTTTTCTGTGAAAGACCATTCCACCACCTGCCAAAAGTATAGTCTTAATATCAGAGTTTCTCTGGTAAAGAAGTGCCTGTAAGGGACTTACAAGTAGTCAAGCTTTCCATTATCTTGTCTTTCAATCTTTAGACTTAAGTTTAAGCTGAGTGTGCACCTCAAGACAAATTACGGCAAAGAGAGAATTCTTGCCTCTTAGGAATCATCCCCCTCTGAGACGTTTAATACAGTTTCCTCGTAATACTTCATTTAAAAAAGAGATTAAAAAAAACCTTTGCAAGCTACAGGAAAAAGCAAATGCAGAGTGGTCTGGGCACGTGGTCTGTAACTACACAACCACCGAGAGCAACAGGAAAAAAGGGACTGGAAAGCATTTAACGGGGGAGCCGCGTCAGAGCCAAGCCCTTCCGGAGGGGCTGCAGTGACAGGGACAACAACCAGCTGGTGGGGTGTCTCAGCTGTGCCTCACCTTGGTACTGGCCACGCCGATCTCGGGGCCCGCGTTGATGTGCACCCCGCAGTCGGTCTCGCGGGATATGGAGCTGCCCACGGTGTTGGTGATGCCCACGGTCAGGGCTCCCCTCTCCTTGCAGTACCGCAGGCACATCAGGGTATCTGCTGTCTCACCTGCACAAACAGCAGCGAGGGGCTGGGTGCCGCTGCACCCGGGAAATGCAGCCATCTCCCACCATCCCCAGAGGTCTGTGCTTCCTGCAGCAGCTCCGTCAGCCCCGGCACACTGCCTGAACCCTGAACAGTGACGCTGAGATCTAGAAAACACAAAAACCTAACAACGGGATTTGGGGTACGGAAAAGTCAGTGTTCTGATGTGGTTCAAGGAAAAACGGGATAAAAAGGGTATTTTCTTCTACAAACCCAATTTTCTTCCTTTTTCTGGTTAATAAAAATTTATCTGGGGCAGGGAGGGGTGAGGGAAAAATGTATTAGGGATGCCCGGAGCTGCTCATGAGCTGATCTCAGAGGTGTGGTAAGAACAGCAGGTGCTGTGTATCCCTGCTCGTGTCACCAGTTTGCTTTAGTCCTAAAAGGACAAACCCCTGCACGTGAGGTGACAACAGGGAACAGAAACCCCAAGGTCAGTTCAGTGCACTCGTCCCTCGGGGCCCAAACCTGCCCTGCTCACTGCTCCACTTACAGCAAGTCCTGCAGGGTGGGAATCTACAGCTAAAACCAGATTTATGGGTGGGGGGAATGAGTTCTTTGAGCTCAGTATTCGCTTTGGGTTTGTACTGCCTGGTGAGCAAGCTCAGGTTCCAGGAAAATCTTTGTTAGGTTGCCATATCCAACACTTCAGGGGAAAGATGGAGCCCCTGGTGTGCCCTAAGGAGTGTTCCCTGTCAGACCAGGACAGTTCTACCCAGGGAGAACTTGACCACGAGCCCCACCAAAAGAGGATAGTTTGAGACACTCGTTACTGAGAACAAAAAATTGCTACCAAAAGAGTATTTTAACATGTGGGGATAAAGTAATGACCAGTTTTAGTGTCACAGCTGAAGATCAGTCATAAAAATCTGAAATGGTAAATGCAACTAAGAGGAAAAAACAATGTATTTTTGTATTGCAGTTGTCCTTGAAAACATGAATATGATACGCATCATATACTTTTTTTTATGCTTCAGTGTGCCTTTTATCTCCTACTCCATTCCAAGGTTGCTGTATTTTTTGATACTTGTGTCTAATAGTTTCATTTCTTCAGTGGCTCCAATCCACCATATGGCAGAGCCTTAACCAGAGAACTAAAACTATTTAGAAGAGCTGCCTTTCCCCAGAGCTCAGCAGCACGTTTGAGTCTGTTGACTGATGGAATATCTCCTCACAGAGAAAGGAAACAAAACTACTGTTACCATATTGTAAACTTCAGCTACCCAAACCCTGCAGAAGGCAGGGAGCAGAACCACTCTGGTTCTCCCCATCTCCAGTCTCTGTGTGCCAAGTTCTTCCCTCACATGTACCACATCCGAAGCACAGACAAGCACCAGGGTTTGGCCCTGCTGCCTCCTCCCTCCCTCCCTCCTGTGTCCAGGCAGGAGGTGGTGGAGAGAGCGTGTACCTGACTGGCTGAGGAAGAAGCAGACGTCGTCTCTGAACACTGGGGTGTTTCTGTCCAAGAAGTCACTGGCGAGTTCCACCATAACGGGTAGTTCAGTCAGTTCTTCCAGCACCTGCCGGGTCTGGTACGAGGAGATGGCACATATGACATCATGTTTATACAACCAAGGGTTTGCAGTACAAAGAAGCCTTCTGGTTGCCACACACTGGAAAATACTACTCTCAAAATCCCAAGTGAGTATCAGTGCTGGGTTATGCTTTGGTTACTCAGTAGGCCCACACTCAAGTCACCAACTGCCCCTGCTAAAGTGCCCTTGCCTTGCCACCACAAACTCCTCTCTCAAGCCAGAGAGTGTTCTCAAGTCAGTCTCACTTATCATATAATCCCCAGTATGTATTATATATTACAGGGTGCCCTTCTGTCAGACTGTGACTTGAACTCAGAAACCAGCAGCTATATCCATGTCAAGCCAGAGGCTGTTGGCTAGCCCATGTTTGAATTATCTCACAGGGCTAATCAGGAGGGACAAATATTTCCTCTTCTGGCCCCTGTCAGTCAGTTCCCATCGCTGTGCTCTGCAGCACTGCTGAGAGGAGGAAAGGATTCCTCTGGGAAGCTGTGAGCAGGTTTTGGTTTTTAAAACCCTCCATAGCCATGAAAGCCACAGGCAACATTTCCATAAGAATTCAGGTTCTTCAGCTTTTTTTCCCACTGCTGCTGCTGTGAACTGCAAGTCTGGTGTTTGCAGCTTTCACAAGGGTCTTCATTCACCTGAGTGCACTTGCTCCATCTTAACCTGAAATCAACCCTTAACCTGTCTGGTACACACCATGCACTCTCCAGGGAGACCCTAGAGCACGTTCCAGTGCCTGAAGGGGCTCCAGGAGAGCTGGAGAGGGACTTGGGACAAGGGCCTGGAGTGACAGGACAGATTAAGAGGCTTCAAACTGAAAGAGGGCAGATTAAGATTGGATGTCAGAAAGGAATTCTTCCCTGTGAGGGTGATGAGGCCCTGGCACAGGTTGGCCAGAGAAGCTGTGGCTGCCCCATACCTGGAAGTGTCCAAGGCCAGGTTGGATGGGGCTTGGAGCAACCTGGGCTGGTGGAAGGTGTCCCTGGGACTGGATGGGCTTTAAGGCCCCTCCCAGCCCAAGGCACTCCGTAGCTCTGTGACTCTGTGCCTGCTGCTGAAGCCCAGCTGCAGCTCCCTGACAGCCCAGCCCTCACTCACCGCCACGCCCGCGTGGTAACTTGTGCCACACGCGATGAGGATCAAACGCCGACACCTCTGAATCTCCTTAATGTGATCCTTCAGCCCACCCAGGTTTACTGTAAGAAGATTCAAAGACAAAAATTAGGGTGGCCAGGTAGCCAAGATCACTGGTGCTACCCCAGTGTGTCACCATCTCCATCAACCACTTAGCAAACAAACCATCACAAAAAGATCTTGCCACCAGCACGTGGAATTCTGGAGGCACCCTGTGACACACACACCATCTTACACCAGCAAGGTTTTCATCTCCCACGTCATCATCTACTTCCTCCACTGTAACTACTGTGAGGCACTGCTGGATACTGAGCTGTCAGAAAGGAGGGAGGCTCAATCCCAATTACCAGTGTAGTCATCAAAGTTGACCCTTCCTCTCATCGTATTCACGACAGATTCTGGCTGTTCAAATATTTCCTTCTGCATAAATGAGCTGAAGTTGCCTATGAAGAAAAAGAAAGAAAAAAAATTAGAACACTTTACCTCCTGGTAACTTCAATTTTAAATTACCTCCTGGTAATTGAAATTTTTCCTGTGTTTATAAGGAGAAGCCTGGAGCAGAGTCACTAACAGGCCAGTTACCAGCCAGAGATTATTAAACTGATACTTCTTTTTCTGCCAAAGCATCAGCTCATCACGAGAGCTTGATTCCAATTCCTAGAAGGTGTCAGTGAAGGGGCAGATCTGGAATGGCAAGTCTGCTAGGGATCAATCTTGGAAAAAAAGGATGGCCCCAAGCAGGAGGTAAAATCCTCAGCCCCACAACTCTCGTCATTATTGTGTTAACAGCAAGAGGGAAAGTCCCAGCAGACGTAAGGACTTCTTTCACCATGAGGGTAATAAAGCACAGGACCAGGTGCTCAGACAGGCCGTGGGATTTCACAGAATATGCGGAGTTGGAAGGGACCCACAAAGATTATTGAGTCCAACGCCTGGCCCTGCACAGAACCCTCCCCAAGAGCCATACTATGTGCCTGAGAGCATTGTCCAAATGCTTCTGTCCTTGGAGACGCTCCAACCTTGACTGAACACTCTGGTTTGCCAGAACACTCCAGTCTGCTCGGTCCTGCTTCAGGGCCTGGACCAGGTGACCTCCAGAGCTCTCTTCCACCCCCATTTATCAGTGTTTTCAGGGAGGGTCTGTGCATCTACACAGGTGACACCCAGGAGCTCTCACCCTTCATGATCTGCTGCAGCTCCATCTGCAGGGTCTGGACGGCCCGTCCCGGGTGGTCGCCGGCTGTGCGCTTGATGCGGTGGATGGACAGACGCCCGTCCACCACGGCCGCCACGTCGTCGTCCTCCAGGAAGATCACCCTGTTGGTGTGCTCGATGACAGCACTGGGGGGGCACACACCACTCACCGTGAGACTCCCACAGCAATGGGAGAGCTGCAGCCCTTTCCTAGCCCAACACACAGCTTCTGATTTGAGAAAGTTGCTCATTTCAAAGGAATTTCTCTTAAAATCAGACGAGTCCCGTAAAGTGCATTCCCACCCTGCCAATGTAACTGGATTTTTTCCACCCAGCTTATTATTAATTTCAGTGCCTGCTTTAAGGCATTCCTCAGACATAGCAGCGTGTGCAGCAATGGGATGTGACCATCAGGAGCTGGGCAGTGAAGCCAGGACAGTGCTCTGCCTTGGCACACAGACTGCTCAACCTGAGGAGCAGGTTCCTTCCTTGGTTTTTCCAGTGATAAGCCACTTTCCCCGCCTGTAGAACTGAGGACAGCTTGGCCCCCTGTTACAGCCCACTGAGATCTGCTCAGAAGCACCCCAAGAATTAGATACCATCAAATGCCTCCCCTGCCTGCAGTTTATTTGGGGAGGGTCAGCACTGGCATTACCAGTGGGCTTTAACATCTGTGGCCAGGTTTTAGTCTGTGCTCTCTCTCCGCTGAGCCCACATACAGCAGCTCCCTTTTTTAGTAGCTTTTGTCCTGACCTTGAGCAAGTCACTGAAAAGCTTTAAAATCAGAACACATCAGGGTGTCCTAAGACTCTCCAAAATTCCGTGATGAAAAGAGCTGCAGAAGTCAACCACTGCAGGATTTTTACATTCCTGGCACAAGCATTCATTTCCCTAATACAGAGAATCCCAAAAGCTCTGCTAAGGCTGCAGCCAAGTTGGTCTCTCCTCCCTCTGGGATTACAGTAAGACACCTTTGATAATGAAGAAATTGCATGTGTGTAGAGAATCAACACAATTCTCCTGGTAATTAGCATCTGTCCTGTTAATTTAGGTCAGTACTCTCTCAGGTTTCGTATCACTAGGAAATCTTATGAACAGATGTGCCTGAAGAAGGATAATGCCACTATTTCAAGCAGAGCGTTCATTCCTTGAACAGAAACTCTGATTCTGTTAATATTTGTAAAGCTATGGCCACAAACACATCCTTTCCTTTATTCACAGAGAAACCACAACCTCACCATCTCTTGTTCAAGGCCTCACCTTTAAACAGCATATTTTTATATCCACCAGAAGATGCTGAAGAACCTCACCTGGCATCAGAAGCAAAGTAATACTCCACAGCTTTCTCCTCCACGGGGAAGAGGCAGGTGGTGCTGTCAACACGGGACAGGTTGCAACTTCCCTTCTTGTCTTTCCCTGGAAGACACGAGGATCAGGAGCTGCCCACGCGGACACACGGAGCACAGGTCAGACCCACAGAGGCCCCAAGGCTCGGTACCAACATGAAGCACTATTTTGATCCCTGTGGGTGGGCGCAGTGAATGGAGCAGTGACAGGACAGGGCAGCACAGCAGCACTCGGTGGTGGTGTGCCCATTCTCAGTTTGCTTGTCCTTTCCAATTAAATCTGCAAGTGTAGTGTTAGTGCAGGGTTTTAAGTGTAGAGGAAAATGTAAGTAAAAACTCAAATGGAAGTTCTGTGTGGCTCCACCAGCAGAGAATTCAAGCTGCTTCGTGAGCAGCCACATTTACCTGCTCGAACCTGCCCTGTTTGTGATTTTGAGATTCTCCCCTGCTCCTGCCTCACTGACTCTCCTGAGGCTCTCAGAAATGGAGCAGGATTGCTCTTTTTTTGTCAATTATTCTCAGCACTGGGGAAATTCTTTCAGAGCTGCCACCTGTGCAACCCCAGTGCTCCACTAAGCATGGCAGATGTAACCCAAACCCAGCTCCGTCTGGCTGAGCTCATGTGGTCAGACACAGCTCAGGAAATCCAGGATTAAGTGCTCAGCGTTGTTCCTGTGCTATCAAATCACCCACCTCACTCTGATCCAAAAATGAGACCTCCTGTGGGTCCTGTGCTGTTGCCAGGAGGGATCCAGGTGTGCTGGAGGACACGGGACTGGGACTCAGCTTCAGAAAAACTTGTGCTAAGCCTTAGAGAAATTCACCAGGGATCCTTTCTGGAACACTCTGGCAATTCCCAATACTCTCTCATCCTCCTCCTCAAAAAGTACTTCTCAGTGGTGAAGCTCATCAGGAATGCAGACGAGGACCCAACACCTACTGCTCAGCACTGGCCTCCAGCAAAATGATTTGCCAGTCACTGTGCAGGGTATGGGAAGGGTGGGGGTGGATTAATCAGCTTATCTACCAAAATGTGGCTATTGCTGAAGAGCAACAGCACTGAAGTTACTCTATTCTATATTTATTCCATAATCCTGATGTTGTCTCACCTACTGGACACTGATCTGACTCAGTGATGTAAGTGTAGCTCGTGGTGTTTAGATCTGTACTTCTGCAAATGAAAACGTAAAGAAAAAATAGTGCTTTCATGTTGATACTTGGGAAGAAAGGTCCACTCAGCCAAGGATTCAGAGCCCTCCACTTGAGTTATTAAGTCAGTAAATGACGAGAACAACATCTTGATTGTTGAGTTGAGACAGGACAGGCTGATTTGGTGTTGAGACAGGACAGAGCAGAGCTGTTCGTTAGTGGCCAGTCCCCAAGAGAAGCACCCAGACTTGATCAAAACATGCAAATTTGGTTTCTCAAAACAGAACATTTCCCTGCATTGACTTTATTATGTTGCATTGCTTTCCTCTATTCCAGATTCTACACTGAGCTGGAACATGTTCTTACTGTGCACACACAGGTGCACTCTGTGTGTGATTTCCAAGAAGGGACTGGGAAGCTGCAGTATTATCAGCCAATCCTGGTTATTATGTTATCTATGGATTTGTCCATAGATTGTCCATTTATCTACAGATCATCTGGATTGTTGCTTTCCAGCAACAACCCCCCATTTACTAGAATTTAGAAGCAACACAGAGGTAATAATCCTTTACTCCTTCACTCTTTTCCCTTCCGAGTCAAAAATGGAGGCACCATGGAGAATAAACACAGGTACAGTAAAAATGGGCAGGAGAATCAGTTTTTCAGCCTCCCTGAGAGCTGAGGTACTTTTTGGTTCCTGAAGTCCCTGGGAATTAAGGTTAATCTGACTTCAGAATTTTACTCTCAAAACTTTACACTGACTTGAGAGCTGTGTTTGGTAAAAAGAAACAAAACCTCACCTGACGTTTGCAGCCAGGTAAACCAGCTCTTGGCAGAGAACAGAGGCTGCAGGTCAGCCTCACACCACGGCTGGGGGGAAGATGCAGCTCTGACAATCAGAATTCCAGAAGGAATTTTGGAAAATGCCTGTATTAGGATTATTAGCAGCCTCCTAAGTTTAGTGGGTTTTATTTCCTAAGGTAATTTACTGTTTCCTCCTGTAGTCAGAGCTGCAGGGAACATGCACTGTCATCAGTTTTGCACATATGCTGAGCATTATGTCCCAATATTTGAAATGGGATGGTGGGTGGATTTTCCTGTGTGTTGCTCATGGTGTTTCTGATCAAGAAGGAATTCTGGTTATCCCACTTGTTTCACCACCCTACAGGGAAAGCAATAACCACATACTAAAGAGACAATGCATCTTTATCTCATTTGTGATTCCTTTCCTAAAGAACTGGAGGATTTGTCTGAAATTTCCAGTATTAGCTTTTTTCTGGTAGGCACCTTCCTCCATTTTTATGGATATTCCATCAAAAGAATGATCCATAGATTGTACAGCTGGAAGTGCAATTGGGGGGAAAAAAAAACAAACCAAACTTCAGACAATCAGTAAATAAACACAGTGTTACATACACACATAAAGGATCACTGCTAATTATCCAACACAACCAAGAGGCAAAGCTGCTGGCACTGGTTCTTGCAGCAGGGGAGCAGCTACACCGTTAGGAAGCAGCAACACACAGGACAGGAATTCCTTTGGATCAATTCCTTCGGAATCCTGCACTGCTCAGAACACAAGTGCAGGGCCCAGGGGCTGAACAGGTTCAGACACTTCTGACAACAGCAAATTACAGGGTAATTCTCAGTCACTTTTCACTTTCAAGGGTGAAACTGCTGTCTGTGGTGGTAAAGCACTCGTGTGAGACAAAGATGGACAGACAACATAAATACAGATTAAATACAGACTGTCACACAAAGGGTGACAGCATTCTGATGCATAAAATGCTGTTGGGGGGTGGGGGGAAAGGTCTGGGATCATGCCAAGCCTCCAGCCTATAAAGCTCTGTCATTTTTGTTCTTGAAAACAGCCAGGTCCAGGAATGCCAACGTGCCACACACAGAATACACATCTGAGTATCTAAGTTTAACTGTACTGTTACCTGGACTACACTGAACTATTCTCACATCCCTGGAAGTGTCCAAGACCAGGCTGGACAGGGCTTGAAGCAACCTGGGATAGTGGAAGGTGTCCCTGCCCATGGCAGGGGGTGGAATGAGATGGGCCTTAAGGTCCCTTCCAACCCAAACCATTCTGTGATCCTATGATTCCATTTTATTCTATTAAGATCTATTTTCCTTGCAACCACTGGACATTAGAGCTTTGATTATAAAATCGGAGACTGACAGGAGGGATGTGGTGGCAGAGCACGGGTTAAAAACTTACTTTAAAAAAACCTCTGACAAGGGTTTAATTTACAATTTACAGACGAAAGTTTAAGAGTCCAACCTGTATACCAAGGCACACAGTTCTCTGTGGGATCTGTGCCTGTGCCCTGCTCTGGGTGTGCCTGGGGGAGGGGAAGGGGTGCCACTCACCGGTGCGGTACAGGATGGGGATGTGGTCGGTGGAGAGCTTGTGCTCGCTGCGCACGCCGATGAGCAGGGGGCTGCCTCGCCTGCAGGACACAGCAGGACAGCCTCAGCCACAGCCACCCCTCAGCCACCCCAGGTACTGCTGCCCCCAGCCCCCTCTGCACTGGGGCAGAGCCAGAGCCTCCCAGACGCTGCCAACACAGGAGGCCACAACACAGAGCGGAAGGATCTCAGAATGAACACAACATTTGTGTGGGGGACCTGTCTGAAGGTTAGAGAAAACTCTGCAAGTCACTGCAATCCCACCTGAACCAGGAACTGTTCCTCACTGCCCCTACCTACAAACAGGCATTGGCACCAAAATTCAACACCTGTGTAGGCACACGTGTGGCTAAACCAGCCCAGCTGATGTTGATGTGTAAAAGTCAGGTGGAAAACCTGAACAGGGGCTGGCCCAGCTTCCAGGTCAAATGCAGGACCCACCCAAGTGCTGCCACAAGGGCAAGCACCAAACAAAAGACACAACCATCTTCTTTCAAATCACAACCAGAGTATACAAAAAAAAAAATAAAAAAATAAAAAAAGCTTTTTTTATCACAGCCAGACCAGGTGTAATACAGCTGGTCACCAAGAAATTTTCAAAATATTTCTGGGAATTTTCTGTTATGGTAGAAGGAAAATAAGAGAAAGGAAATTAAAAACAACAGCCACTCTCACCCCAGCACATACAGTGTGATAAAAACAACCTCTACCACAACAACATTTACCTGGTACCGACTGCTTGCCCAGGATAATGAATACTCTTGAACACAAGGGCAAAAGCACCTTCCTGGAACAAGAGAAACACAAACTGTTTATCCTTTCATGTGAGGCCTAGGCACCATTTCAGTATTCCCAGTACAGAAGCTGCTCCCATGTTTCTATGAACAAGGAAGAGACACCAAACAGGTGGTTTCACAGATGTCTCCAGAACCACCTGTAGCTCCAGCCCCCTCACCCTGGAAGGATGTCCCTCCCCTGAGCCCGGGCAGTGCATCCTCAACCATGGAATGAGTCTTCTGAACCCCAGAGAGACACTACAGTCAGACAGCCTTGGTTACCCACCCATATGCTCCTGCATTAGCTCAGAGCACAGTGACGGGACCTACAAAGGCAAAAGAAGCACCAAAACTTTGGGGTGTTTGCTCAGGTGTGGTGGCACAGAATGTACAGGAGAGCCAAACCTGGCAGCAACACATGTTCTTGGCCTGTTGCCACAGGGAAATCACTGAAAAACTCTCCTGAACGAGGTGCTCTGGGATGAGAGGTAAATTGTGACGGATCCTGTTCCTGCACATGACTGGGCACAGACTGACACATGGAACTAGAATCTCCGCGGTGCAGTTCCCACCAGGGGTCAGCAGCTCTCCCAGATGGAGATTTCAGGAAGGACTGGAAGCACAGACTCATTTTCACAAGATCTCTCCCAGGCTAGCTCCCACCTCCCACGCTCAGCCCCCCACACACCAGGGACTGGCAGCCTCCAAGGGCTGCTGTGCCCCAAAATGTACACATTTTCCAGATGAGTACTGACTAATGTTAAAGAAACCCAAATGTATGTCTGAGATGAACTGTCAGAGGCAGGAGAGCCAAAACCATGCCCCAGAGCACCCTGTAGTAGTGGCACCCGCTGGTGCTGCCCTGTCCAGCCTGCCCTGAGCAGTGCTGGAGGGCAGGTGGTCTTTGCTGGGACCGGTGTCTGTGCCGGAGCATCTGTGCTGGTGTGTGTGCCTGCGCTGGGGGGGTGTGGGGGTGTGTGCCTGTCCTGGAGTCTGTGTGTGTGTGCGCGTGTGTGTGTGTGTCTGTGCTGGAGTGTGTGTGTGTGTGCGCCTGTGCTGGTGTGTGTGTGTGTGCGTGCGCGCGCCTGTCCTGGGGTCTGTGTGTGTGTGTGTGTGTGCGCCTGTGCTGGTGTGTGGGTGTGTGCCTGTCCTGGGGTCTGTGTGTGTGTGTGCCTGTGCTGGTGTATGTGTGTCTGTGCTGGAGTGTGTGTGTGTGCGCCTGTGCCGGTGTGTGTGCCTCTGCTGGAGTGTGTGTGTGTGTGCCTGTCCTGGGGTCTGTGTGTGTGTGTGCCTGTGCTGGTGTATGTGTGTCTGTGCTGGAGTGTGTGTGTGTGCGCCTGTCCTGGTGTGTGTGTATATATGCTGAGGGGGGTGTGTGTGTGCTGGGGGCTGTGTGTGTGTGCCTGTCCAGTGTGTGTGTGTGCCTGTGCCGGGGCGTGCGGGTGTGTGTGTGCGTCCTTGTGCGTGCCTGTGCTGGGGGGTGTGT